>JAMKCH010032641.1:0-16427 GCA_023653785.1 Ophioderma brevispina
AATGTCCACTAAAGGTAGGACTTACGCCACCGATACTCCAACCAAGTTACGCTCCCCTTTACGTCCGGCGGTGTGAACAGCATCATGAGAAGTAAGAGGAATTATTTGAACGGCCACAGGTAAAAAAGGACCCAACCTTTTTATTAAGAGATTAGCGCAAAAGGAGGGATTGGGCATCCTTCCGGGCAAAATAGCATACGTCCTTCAATCATTAACAGACATTTGTATAACGAATACATCAGTTTCCAGTAAACGATTCTGTACAGGAACGGTGTTACCAGGGTTCACAATGGTTTTGTAATGGCAACAAGGCCTAGTTTCTGCATGGACGGAGATTGAACCCCATATCAGTATCATACCCGCCCGATTATGCACGGAAGTCTCAAGTAATTTGAAATCGACTATAGTTAATTTTGGAATAATTTCACACAATTACCATTCAAAAATTGGTAAGACACAATTTTGTTGCGTTTTTTCTTGATAAGCCCTGTACATGAAAATCTCCGTTCATGCAATTTGATTTCTCGGCATCGTTATGTTGTTGTTCATTCGATTTTTTTTTCTAAATGTCTAGTGCGATATTAGTATTCGCCTGGCGGAAAAGTGTTCACTGCATCCGTCAATGTAAAGAACGAAAGGAATTATGATAGAAACGCCACCAAATGGTACAGACAACGCATTGTATAGTGATGCAGAGAATGTACGTTAAAGTGACAGGAGATATTTTAGAGATGATATTTCTCTCAAATTTGCACAGAATCGATTGTAGACCGTTCCTGAAGGTGTATTGGACAAACAAGTACAACAAAGAAAACCAGCAAACCGTATTTTGAACTTGCCTGACAATCGTAATCATTTGTAATTGTCCCCATAGAACACGTGCTTGACTTTATGTCGTTGCCCGAAGAAAGTAATAAATCATCATTGTATGACAAAAAGACGGAGTATTCGGCTTATTCACTTACATGTGGGATCTAATACATTGGAAAGCATTCCAAATATGCCAAAAAAAACCGAGGGTTCGAAAAAAATTGGGGGCGCATCTTTTCGAAATCTCCTCATGTTCTCTTTAAGTTACAAGCTAGCTTCATGAACATTACTGAATGACATTATCTCCAATGAGATGGGGGGCTCCTGGATCTAATTAACCTCCAGTAAAGCGGGTTTAGTTTCATTCAGTTTCATTTTAAATTTCCTCTCATTGCACATGTACAGTAACTATAAATATTGTAACAAATATAAAAAAAATATGAAACCTGGTAATTAATAGAACAAAATATTGATGTAGAAATACATAATAATCATCTCAAGAGATGGGTGTGGATGCCACTGTAAAACGCAGGGCGTGGTAATTTAGTGGCAACCCATGCAATAAGTTACACATTAAACAATATATATGAACCTTAATTTTGAAAAGGTATAAACATACAAATCATAAATTAAAAGCACACGGGGAAAATAAGGTGGCCTGACCAAAAATACAATTAATAGATTGGAAAAAAAAACAGAGAAAAAAAAACCCATTAAAATAAATCATGAAAAGTTAAGGGGGGGGAGTTTTAGCCCGGTTCTCATCATAAGGGACAAGTGAATTCAGTTGCAGATCCAAATCAATGAGCCCCCCTGTTTTTGAGAACTCTGCTTTAAAAATAGCTAAGGATGGGGACTGTTTAAACGGTCATTCATGTATTCCATAAAAGGGCACCTTGAATCCTAATGGTGTTTTCAGCAGTCCTGGTGTTTTTTGTCCTTCTACGTACAAGTTTTCCTTATATGATGAGTGGTCATAGGGATGGGACCGTCTTTGTCGGGTCGAGAAAAAATGATCATCTAAGAATTCGGAGAAATAAGGTCATGATGGTATTTATCATAAACTGGATTCTGAAAGGGTTTTTCCGCAACACACACTAGAGAACTCTGGTACCTAGAGTGTTGAGTGCAGGTAACAGACCCGGGACAATCCCCCACTCTTTTCGATGAGGTTTCCACATTTTTATGTGCTCATATTGAATTCCAATGACCCACCGGGACCAACAGCTTTACATCTCCTCACCACGAGCGCCCTGGCACCATTGCATAAACCCTTGCACACCTGCACATTCCTAAGCATGGGTGGGAACGAGGAGAATTCCCATAATCACTCTTATCCAATTATGCAATTTCCGACCTAGGAACTATTTGAGTATGACCACGAAACCCGATTCTCGCGGGGCTCGAACCAGAGCTGCTCGACCTGATGTTATACCCTGGGCCGACGGTTCACGCCTTAGACCACTCGGCCACCTCGCCCTGAAGATGACTTAACTCGACCAAAGCAGAATTTTCCTCAGACCCAGAGATCCACATTGCAAAAAGTGTCACAGTCAAAATATAACAACCGTGTTAAAATTGAACTTTGGGGTGGTTGATATTTTTGTTCTGGTTCCGCTTTCTTTGATATCTAATCATAACAAATAATAACATTTGCGTGTTCTTTTTTTTTCCCTTTTTGTTTTTCTAACTTTAAAAGGCCCAATATCTCCAAATGAATCAAAATGCCAGTTCCAATATTGTTTAGTGATTTAACGCCAAGTTTAACATAAGAATTAATTTTGAATTTTGACAAATTCTTGGTGTAATCATTTTCCAATACCACGTGTTAGTTGGCACTATTTTTACAGTTCATATTGATTGAAAAAAAGTGAGTTTTAATACACTCTCAATAACAGTGTTTCTTAACCTGTAACACTGGTTTTCAAGAAAACTGTTTTTGTCATTAATGCGTTAATGGTCGATAGCCTACTTGTAAAAGGAGCATTAACCTGCAATAGTGTAAAGCTATAGTTTGTAAAACCTGATAACAATGTTAAAGTGGTATGTAAACATTACCCTTTAATGTTGCGCGATTACCCTTTAATAAATATTACGTAATAATTATCAAAACTTTGACATTTAATCAACTTGTTTAGAAACTTAAATTAATCCTCACTAATTTTCTAGAGCTGGCATACAACAATGATCATGTAGCAACTCTACAATCACGTACAAGATATTATAATACAATGGGATATCAGAAAAATATGCTTCCTGCCTGTATTTTGCGAAAAACGAAACGAACCATAACTCCTATTGGGTCTTAACAAACGCTTTATTCCTTTATGCACGTTATTCATGCATGACGGAATAAAGCGTGTAATCCATGAATGGGAGTTCGGTTTCGTTTCGTTTCGCAAAATACAGTAAGCCGACAAAATATATTGGAAAACATACACAGGGTGACTATGATTTTGTGTTTTGTGTAGGCGCGTAGCCAGCCCGGTGGTACCGAGGGGGCAATTTCCCGGTAGATGCAAGAAATGTCCCGACCACAAGCAAAAATGTCCCAATCGCAGGGTAAAAGAATCCGAAATAGGGCTGATTAACATAAATATCAGTGTTTTATTTCCCGATTTCCCCTCAAGAATGTTTTCAGAGGTTTGGGGGAATTTTACATATACTTTAATTTACTGATGAGAATAAACAAGGGAGTCTATACGCAATGGCATAGAAAAATATTCAGACATAATGAAATAGCCCCTTACTGAATTCACTTCCACAAATTTGAAAACAATTTGGATACTTACATTTTGTAAAAACAGTCAGAACAGCCGGAGGTGATACCCGCCACGGAAAATCAAGGTGTTGACATCCTTGCCAGAATTTACAGTGTTTCTAGCATGTTTTTGACATAATTAAAAAGCATTCAGACATTGTACTTCAGGCTTATATATTGATCTGACAAGTGAAAGGTGGATTACCGGGATTAATAGCACATTATACAATAGCAATGGACTGTGAGCTGATGCCTGCAGGGTTTTCAAGATTGATAAAATATTGGTAGTAATGTCAGCATCATTGGCTGTCTGTGACAGAGAAGTGAAGCTTACAAGGAAATTATATTAGTTACTTCTCTACCTTTATAAAATGTAAACACCCAAATTGTTTTCAAATGTATGGAAGTGATTTCAGTAAGGATCCATTTCATTATATCTGAATATTTTTTATGCCATTGTGTCCCTTTAACACTTAAGTGCCCAAGGGGGGGGGTTCCATAGTACCCAACATTTGAATTTTTTTTGCGATTTCTCGGTTACGCAATCAAATTTTTCAAGGAGTTTTTTGCTAATTGTCTGATTTATGAATACGCTTCTCCTGATACAAAAAAAAAATAAACCCGCCCACTGCTTCATTAGAATAATTAGGTTGGGTCCCTAGGATATTTTACTAATTAAAAAATTAAAGTAATTAAATCTTGGGATTTATTTACTTAGATATATACCTTAGGAGGCAATTAATTAATAATTAATAATACTTAAATCAAATACCCCTTTATATGTTGATAGCATCAATTTTAATTTTGTCATGACGTGCTCTTAACTGTGTAAGTCTATGGGAAAAATAAGGTGATTTTGAAGTTTCTGAGAAAAATACAAGATGGTATAAATTTGGTTATATTTTGCAATGATTATTTTAATTGGTTATTCTAGAGTAGATATAATGAATTATTTTGGTTCAAAACCTTATATTGGAGTTGCTGAGGATGGAAATGTGAGAACCACTACTTTTCGGAGAGTGACAATTTCAATTGGCCATAGGTCATAGGTCAAAGTTCGGATTTCAATTTTTATTGTGGGTATGTGGTTCTTACGTGACCCCCATTTACTTGTGTTAGTGTCATGATCAAACTCCCATGGGAAAGTAGTTATCTGGGTTGGGTCCCTAGGAACCCCCCCCCCTTGGGCACTAATGGAAGTTTTTTTAGCTCGGGCACTTAAGTGTTAAGCTGTGATTTGAGTCGTCAGAGTCCCTGACAGTGATTGACACAGACAGTACTTTTACAAGTAAAAACAAAATTGAAATTTTCTTAGTTCTCCAGCCAGACAAGGGTGATTTTTTATTAATCTTTTCCTGGAAATTGACAGTGCACACAAGTGTTGAAAAAAAAAGTGCGCTTGGCCGGATTTTAACAGGTGTCATATAATAGAGTGTCCGTGTGACTGAGTGTCCTACCACCTATTTGTCTATTGTGTTCTCCATTGAGTGCTGCATGCATCATTTGTTTCAGCACTGTACCCAAATGGCCTCGTCTACAAGGTCACGGTTTATTCCGTACATGTTGCTATGGTAGCTAGGACACTCTCTCATTGGGACACTTCAGTTCTTTACACCGGTGTCATATACTACAGTGTCCGTGTGACCGAGTGTCCTACCACGCATCTGTCTATTGTGTTCTCCATTGAGTGCTGTATGCATCATTTGTTTCAGCACCGTACCAAAATGGCCTCGTCTACAAGGTCACGGTTTATTCCGTACATGTTGCTATGGTAGCTAGGACACTCTCTCATGGGGGACACTCAGTTTCTTTACAGCGGCAACCTCGGTATTAAAAAAATTGTTAAAACCATTAACGCTTGTTTTACGATGTAGTATTTTTTGGCACAAATTTTCAAAGTTAACCTATCAGAGTACATTTTATGCTTGTTTGTTTGTCATGATAGAAGAAAGCACCTGAAATTTATTCCGTTTGTTTCTTCTCTAATTTACCCCAACTTTCATCTGCTTCTTGTGGATATAGGGGACCAACAGAGTGCAAGCATTACATTTTCTCCAAATATGGACAGAGATTGGAACAGCGTCACAGCTAGTTATCTTCTAACAACTGATCTATCAATACTACCGGACCCTACAAGTAACTCGACCCAATCAAGCTCTGGAATTGTGTCGCTTGTGCCGTATGCCGCCATACATCTCACATTGCATGATGGGAGCTCATTGGTTACTATGGTAGACGGAGGCTTTGCAATGACGATTCCTGTTGAAAATCATGAATTGAAGTATGATGACGAGGATGAGATTCCAGCTTGGTATTTTGATGAAGATTCAGGTATTAATACTTAAAAGTGTTCAATGTATTGAAATTTTTCTACGCGACCACCTACCCTAACTTGAAGACAAGAGCCTTTTTTCAAAGTGGATTACGTGCTTCTAGGGTCTTGCACACTCCTGTTGGTGTGTGTGTGTGGGGGGGGGCTCATGTGGATCCCTGAAAACCGCTTTGTCGTTGCATTTTTTTACCAAAACAATGGTCATTGATGGGGTAAATAAACACGAGCACAAAACAGGAAAAAAAATAAAAATCGGTTGTATCGATTCAAAATGGCGGTCCAAAAACTTATTTTTTTGTGTGTGTTTCGCACAAAATTCTCCCGCCGAAAAAATGGAAAACCACTTTCCCAAAGGACTTTTTCCATAAACTTTGGCTCAAAATAGGAAAACATAAATACATTTACATCGCTGAAATAAATATTTAAAAGTCACTCCAATACGATTTAAGGGGCAAATTAAGTTTTGAATATCGCCGCCAAAGTGCTTATTTATGGGAATTAGCATAAAAACGCCATGGACGATTTGAAGTTTTTTTTCCATTGAATGCATATGCATTGAATCGGAGCAGTGATGTCGCTATATTTGCATTAATTAACAGTTAAGTAAAGAAAAGTAGATTAATATCCCCTGCGTGGAAGTTTCACACGAGATGGATAAGTTTTTTAATATAAGTGCAAATGTTGTATACGGGTTATTCTTGTAAAAAAACATGGTTTTGTAAAAAAGTGTTACGTCAATCATGCGATTCCTTGGCGTTTCCAAGAGCTCCAAAGGATCATGAGCTACTTTGTCTGAAATCTATCAAAAAACGCGGATTTGTGAAATTCGTCTATTGAATGGGGGACGTTATTGAATACACAACAGGTAGCAATTTTAACTCTTGACTATTAAATTTTGGACCGTAGCCGAAACTCAATACTTATCAAGTGTTAGTTAAACACTTTAAAGCAAGTTCTTGTCTTCATCATTAAATTCCCATCCTTTTATTATCAGCTCTTAAATTTACAAACAGTGGATTTTACGTTTATTAATTACAAATATGGGTTGAGAGTGGACAAGGGTAAAATACCGCGGCAGAATCACATGTGATGTTCTGGCATTAATTAGCGGCCTCATTATACTGGTGGATGGCAGCTCTGAGGTCCGCATTCCAGGTATGAACATTTGAATATTGAAAACAACGTTCGTAACTATTTGCAAACGTTGGTTTATATTGAGGGGGGGGGGGGGCTCAGATATGAACTGGATATGGTGAAGGATATGGATCTTTGGCGTGAACATTTTGAAATTTCTTTAAAAAAGTAGAGGCCTTGGGGTGAAATTGAACACAAGGTGCCCAAAAATAGCGGGTCTTGGGGTGACAAGTGTTGAAATTTAAAAAAAAACGGGGTCTTTGGGTGTTGAGAATTTTCAAAAAACTATGGGGTCATTGGGTGACAAACGATGCTGATGAAAAAGGGGTTTTCAAAGCCTTATATACGCTGGCATAATCCCAAAAAAAAATTTAAAGGAGACACGAAAAATTTCCCAGAAAAATGTTAACTGTAGTTTTTAAGGAATCGAAAATAAAAAACCTTCAAATTCACATTTTCTGCTTTAACGTTTGAACCATGTACACACCAAAATTGACTTTTCACCATTTTAACAGTTTCTCCCCATAACTACCGAAACTATAAGCCATAGATAGTGTAAAAACTATTGGAATCCCTTGGGACAGACATGCACCATGGTGTGCTTTTTAACACATTCGAAATTTAAATTTTTGACCCCTGTATAACCATTGAAAACCCAAGCTGGGGTCAATTAAGGGGGGTTGCAAGTGCTTCCATCAATTTTAGAGGATCATGCCTAAAGTAATTGTGTGTAAAAATTCACAAATTGTATCGGAAGCGCAACTCTTACACTACAGTCCACTGCTATCAAAGGATCAGGGAACATAACATCTTACACTTTCATCACACTTAGGGGCGGGAAAATTGTTTAGTTAGTCCCATGATTATCAAGGGGGGGGGCTTATTCTTTGAGGAGCGTTATATATGTATATTTGTTTGTCTTTCATATCATTCGGTATGTCTATTTTTCAATCTTGCATGTATGAATCTTCAAATCCATTGGAATACCATAAGATAGTTCACAACCAGATTGACCGAAGTTCAGATAAAAAGCGGAACACTTTGATTGAAAATGAGCATCACATCAAATTGTATTTTATTTAACTACACAGACGATACCGGCCACAAAGTGCTAGGCAACCTGAGTGGGATGCAATTTATCATCATTTTGATATTGCTTGCGTTGGTTATATTTGGCATAGGGCTATGTGGTATTGATATGATGAAACCAAGAGACAGAGAAGTGTACGGATAAATCATATTAAAGGGGCATTTCGTGATCCACAGCCTCGTCCCCCAACTTACCGAAAAAAGTTGAGATTTTTGCGCATCTGACCGTCGGGCTAAGTATAGGATGTGTACCCAATCTGACGTGCGCGATTCGATTCGCTCTGCAGACAAGAAATTCGCAACTTGTATTTTCTGTTCGTATACGGACAGAAGTTACAGTACAGTGGTCTACTGGGCACTGGCGTAACAGGGGGGGCTTTGGGGGGCGCTAAAAACCCCCCTCAAGTTCTCAAGAAAAAAGAGGAAGAAGAGAAGAGGGAGGAGAAAGAAAAAAAGAGGAAAAGAGAAGAAAACAGCAGAAAAGAAGAAGAAAAAGAATGATTTTATGGTACATTATTTGAGTGTTTTCATCAAATGCGGATCAAAAAAGTGTCGGAAGAAGATCCGCAAGAAAGGCGTTTTCAGGTCTTGAAACCTTAAAACCTCAGGAGCGGCAGGTGGTAGGGGCCTAGGCGGGCTCCTGGACCCCCAACCGTTAGGCGCTCCGCGCGGCTTCGCTCTCATGGTTCGAAAAACATCTTTAGTACCAGTACCCTAAATAAAATTTCCTGGGCACCCTTATGATGGGAGGACGCGATATGAACATTGCTCATAACACCAAAAAGAAAGGATCAGAATCAAACTGAAATTTTGGAGAAGAAGCTTTCTCAAGGATGATCTAGCCGAAAAGATGAAACAAAACAGAAGATGCTAGAAATCACGAAATGCACTTAAACCTACTTTGTCAGGTCAATAACCGGGATTTTTAAGGTTGGGGGGGGATTCAAAAATGTGTGTAAACTAAAGTGGCAAAATATGGGGCGTTTGTCATGGGGGATGTGGTGAAACGTGGACCCGTTTTACATTAATTAGACCTTCTTAAAACAAATAATTTGCTGCGCTCACCTCCCAACTAGTACATTCAGGGACCCCTGGGAGTTTCAGGAGTCTGGTACAAGATAAATGTTAAAAAAGTAAAAAATAAATGAAAAACCCCCCCCCCCCCTTCCCCAGCAAATAATGCAATTTCAACATTCTCACCTACCATCTACAAAAAAGACTAAATGTTATTTATACAACATTCACCCAGACTATCTACAGGGTGGTTCAAAAAAAATTGACCCTGAGCTGTGCACTGTCAAAATTCCGTAAATTAAGAAGACAGATTTTCCGTAAATTTACGGACAATCGTTTTAGAAAACAATAAAAATAAAAAACAAAAACATTAAAAATGTTACTTTACGGAAATATTTAAAAAAAAAAGTTTGGCAGCAAAATTTCGGATTTTTTTTTCTTTCCGTAATTTTAAATTACGGAAAATTCTGTTCAAAAAAAGTATTTAAAAAACTAAAAAATTAAAAAAAATTTCATGTAAAAATTACTGTCAAAAGTCCGTTAATTGACGAAATTTTGTAAATTTACCCCAAAAAAGTATGGAAATTCTGCTGCCAGAAAATTCCGTAAATTTACGGGAAAATTTCTAACAGGTGTGTCCGCATTTTGGAGTTTTAAGTAAGAAAGGAAAGAAATCTAACATATCATTTGAAAGCTTAGTTCCATCTTTAATTTGCTATATCAGGGTGAGTCAAAAAACTTGACCCTGATTGTGTCAGCCATTTGGAATTTTTAGTAAGAAAATATCAAACAGTTTGCATATCATATTTGAAAGCTTAGTTTATTTATATTTATTTGCTGCTGCAACGATCATTCACATCGGTTAGATATAGAACCAGAGGGTGTTTTGAATCAATCCAATGAAGCATAGCAATGTGCCCCATACCATACTGTACTAAACAATGTCAGTATAAGATAAAAAGTGTTCCAAAAAAGATAAGAACCACAAGACATTTCATAACATGCAAAAACTTCCCTAAGTCCTAATGCTTTGTGGGCTTAAAAGAGCTTTAAGCCAGGTTTTTTATGTGTAAAATAGTATTTTTATGTGCTCAATGACCCAATTGAGGTGAAATTTCCCAAACTGGTGCAATGTGGGATTGACTCAAAAACACCCTCTGGATATATAGGGACTGAGATACGTCGTTTCATTCAGTAGTCAGTTTTGCGCTCTGTCCCACGGATTCCCATTCCAACGTGGTGAACAGCGTTTACAGCTAAGGAAACTATATAGTGTCCAGAAAAAAGTCGAGCTAATTTATTGAATGCAAGAATAAACGTTGACCTATTTTAAAACCCCACACATTCAGTCGCAACTTTAATAGATGCCCTTCTTAACGTTCTACGTCTCTCACCCTCATTTAACAACTGTTTGAAAAATAAAGTAATTGAAAACATGTATCAGTTTCTGGAGGAGTGAATTGGATCATCCATATGAAGGAACAGGACATCGGTGATAACCTTTAGCGGTTTAAAGTATGTCTATATTCGGCGACCAAATATGCCCGCTCTTGAAAAACAAGTTTTTTAAATAAAACTACCATTATCATTGGCTTTTTCACCTTTGGATACCACTTTATGTGATCATGAACATGGAATACCTTATTATCATTTTGGGAGGTGATTTGCTTAGTGGCCGTCGGTGCATTCAAATGGGAATGCGTGTGGATGGGGGAAAAGCTGACTACTTGATTCAAAAGACTTCAGCTCGGCCTATACTTAAACGATTGAATATCTGGCAGCAAATTAAAGATAATGAACTAAGCTTTAGGATGATTATAAACAGTCGTAGCTAGTTGTAACTTAAAAAATTCAAAATGGCGGACACAATCAAGGTCAATTTTTTTTTACTCACCCTGGATTAAGGAGAGCTAATACTATCTTAGATACATCTACTGAAGATAGCAAATTATATTCTTACAAATTCATATAAAGGTGAAATGAGAGATTTCCCTAAAAAAAATTTGAACATTCAGGATTTTTGCACTAAATAAAGTAAAGCTTTCTATCAACAAAAATCCCATGGAAATAATTAACCTGCGATCATTTCTTGGAACAAAAATTGTGAAATTTTATTTACTATAGGAGCAAGTACTCTAAATTAGTTTATGTTTATAATATTGAATTAAGCAAATCAAAAGTGCTTTGGGTTTTCATTTCAAAGCATTTTGTAGCCAATACAAGGTAAGAAATCTATTGGGGGTTCTTATCTATAAGAATTCACTAATATGACACATATATATGGATGCCCAAAATCTCTCGTTGCCCACCTTTAAAATTCTTACAAATCTCACATACTACGGGTGAGTAAAAATAAACTGACCTGATTGTTGTAACAGATATCTAGACAACATTTGGTATCATCCTGAAAGCCTAATTCATATCTTAATTTGCTTCAAAAGATCATTTATACCGGTTTTGGTATAGACTGAGCTACAGTCGTTGAATCAAGCAGGCTCTTTTCCGCTCGGTCCACGGATTAACATTTTGCTTAGTTGGCCGCCGTGCATTCAAATGGGAATCGTGGTAGGGGAAAGCTGACTAATTGATTCAAAAGCCGTAGTTCGGCCTATACTTATCTGATTTGAATTATATTTGCAGCAAATAAAAGATGAGAAAGTCAAGTGGCTTTCAGATGATACCGATATGTTAGAGGTATGTTATTTAAATAAAATTGCCGACGCAAAATCAGGGTCAAGTTTTTTTACTCACCCTGTTATAGACTGAAAAAAGCAAAATTATAGTCATACAACTCAAATACTACTACCAAAAGATGGCCACATTTATATTGCAACAATTTCCATGTACACCTCACACACACACACTATCACTGAAGATAACAAATTATGTTCTTATACTCGCATATACATGATAATGAAGACAGCAAATTATACCCTTACAATTCTCACATAATGTAGTGAAGAGTGTAATTATTATTATTTAACTTATGTTCCACAACTTTCACTTTGATCTATTGAAGATAGAAATTATTTCTTACAACTCCTCACATACTCTCTACGGTAGATAGCAAGTGATATCCTTACAACCCAATTAACTACTGAAGATAGCAAAGTATATTCTTACGACTCACATATTACCTGTATGAAGATAGCAAATTATATTCTACGACTCACATATTATCTACTGAAGATAGCAAAGTATATTATTTACAAATCTTAAGTATACCATCTACCTGAAGATAGACCAATTCATACTATATACTGAAAGCAAATTATATTCATACAACTCACATTACTAATATTACAAAAAATATCCTATATGGTGCAACATAATTTGGGAGGTTTACAACTTTTGATCTCAACACAAATCTGGTCGTTTAGACTCTTGGTTAACTTATGTCGGCCCCGTCTCTACTAAGGGAAGGTTGATTGACCCAACCGTTAGATAGACTCTTTCAATCCATACTTACCGAGAGAGTCTAAGACCCGATTTTGGTGTTTGTCACGGGGTTTCCAAAGGTTAACTGCTCTGAAATGGGTCGACCTGAAAATTACCATGAATTGAAAATTAGAGGTACGCGTATTTTGTGTTGAGATCAAAAGCCTTAAAATCTTCCAACTCAAGAGTATATTCTATGAAGAGGTGAGGGGGGGAGTATAATTTGTAACAACGGAAATTACTTATATTCTTACAACTCGCACACTATCTACTGAACCAATAGCAAATCCATACTCTTCACACTCTCAAACACTAAACACTGAATATAGCAATATATTCTTATACACTCATATATATCTACTGGAGATAGAAAAATTATACTTTACAGTTATACTATCTACTGAAGATAGCAAATTATACTCACTTAATATCTGCTTGAGAAGCAACGTATACTATCTACTGAAGGATACAATGTATATTCTTACAACTCACTATCTACTGAGATAGCAAATTATACTCTTACGACTCACATACTATATACTGAAGATAAACCACTTATTACTCTTTACGACTTACAGACTATCTACTGAAGATAGCAAAGTATATTCTTATGACTCACTATCTACTAAAAGATAACAAGTTATATTCTACAACTCACATACTAAGGGGTGTGAGAGGCCTGCACAAGAAAGGAAAAAGGGGGGAAGGCGTAAAATGCCAAAACAACAGGCTGAAAATCAAAGGAAAAGGTTAATCAAAAATTGTGGGTACTAAACAAATTTCAAAAATTACATTGGTTCCTCGGAGCGTTGTGTTGTCTCCCGCCGCGGTTTGTGAATGATAGGAGCACATGACCTATGACCCTTGACATGTGACCTTTGACCTCATAAACAAATGAGGGATCGCATGTTGAACCTATTGACGCAAGCTTGGTTCCAATTGAACTTCAACTTCAAAGAGGGTCAATTTGACATTTTCAGCCTAGTTTACAACGTGACCTCACATGACCTTTGGACCATTTGGTTTAATCATTGAAAGTATGTGAACCCTTTTTCACAACAACAGACATCAACACCAACAGACAAACTCAACAACTAGTTTCTGCATTAAGGCAGGCCGGACCACAAAAATGAGGAAATCATCTTTTAAACAAGGAGGACATTTCACTCACCCCTGCAATCATACCATTTACTGAAGATATTGAGAGATATGGAGAGTTGTAAGAATAATATGTACTATCTAAGGAAGATACCAAGGTATCTTCTTACAAACTCACATACTATTAATGAAGATAGCAAATTATACTCTTACGACCCAATTACTATCTACTGAAGAGAGCAAATTACATTCGTACGACTACAATATCTATGAAGACAGCAAATAATATTCTTACAAACGCACATACTATCTTACTGAAGAGAGCAAATTTAATTTTCTTCACAAACTCACATACTATTACTGAAGATGCAAAGGACATCGCCGGATAAGAAATGACGGAGGGCCCCTCTATAGTCATTATGGTTATAGTTCATCTTAAATTTTGACTTGGTGTTTACAAGTACTTTATCATGTATGCAAGGTGTTTATTCATTCAAAATACACTTCTATCCAGAAAAAATTACACAAGTCTTGAGAAAACTTCGGGGGATGCTCTCTGGGAAAAAAGCAAGCTTAGAGCACGCCTCCGTTTTATACATGAACAGTTATGACTAAATGGAAGCAACAGGAAGATGTGGCATAGCTGCCCTTTGTTATTAAGC
The DNA here is from genome assembly GCA_023653785.1 of Ophioderma brevispina. Classification (NCBI taxonomy): domain Eukaryota; kingdom Metazoa; phylum Echinodermata; class Ophiuroidea; order Amphilepidida; family Ophiodermatidae; genus Ophioderma; species Ophioderma brevispina. The sequence continues at coordinate 14,339 of JAMKCH010032641.1, forward strand.
TTGTAAATGATGCCTAGATAGACATTTTGTCCTATAATAAAAGCTACAAAGAGGCTTACATGACCCGGCAAGCAGCAACAATACCCAAATACCTATTAACTTATGCTGATGTAGTGCAATGAGTGCCCAGAGATTTGGCTTATATAATGTCTTCACACCAAGCAAGAAAACTCTATTATGCAACACAATGGACCCCAATCTATGGCCCCATGACCGCGATTTTATATCCTGGCAGTTAGTTAACTCACAATCACACTATTAAAAACCCAATTCACGTGGCGCAGGTTAAATAGATTTCTTCAAAAGTATATTGAGCAAAGACACACCTGGCATTTGAGTATTATTTATTATAACCAGAAACTGCATGGTCAGCGGTTGTTAACATGTGCCCATCAAGGCTAATGAACTGAGCCCTTGGGAGATTAGAATGCCTACTCGTAGTGTGGTATGGATGTTAGGGTGTTGTTGTTTTGGCAATTCCATTTACTGTTCAAGGCCCCCCCAAAAAACAAAAATGTTGCAAAAATGAGGGTCTTTCCCCCCAAGAACCAGAATGCCACTCACATATATGTTGCTAATTAAGGTAACACACATCCTTGCAAAAGTGGCATTTGTTCTTGGGGGGGAAGGGAAAAGGTTCAAATTTTGACATTTCCATTACCATTGAAGCCTGATTATAATTTTAAATAAAGGACACTTTGAGAAGTTATGTAAAATTGATTTTTTTGAAACCAAGAAAGAAAGGTAAACTTGACATGTCGATTTATAGTGGGGCAAATATTTCAAATTATCCGTTTCTCATGAAAACTATAGGAGGGCGTGCTTTCATTCCTATCCGCGATGGCCTTTTATTCTTATGACTCACATATATCTACTTCTTATGTGTCCAAACACTGTGGTCTCAAAGATGATTCAGCCAGAGATGGGTTTACACAACGTCTGGCTGCTTAATGATTCCGCAAAGGTCCGTGTTTGTGCATTGTTGCTCCAGCAATGGGCAGCAAAGAGATGTTCCATTGTCTGTGATTCTGTCCCACAACCACAGGCAGTGTCCTGATCTACTTCAAGGTAGTCCCACTTCTGCCAGGAAACATTAGATCGGCAAGTTCTGGTTCTCAATTTGTTCAGACATCGCCATTCAGCTCATTGGGGAGTCAGCTCCAGGTGGGAGATGCTCACAGGTTCAATACCGATAGTGTCTTGGTGAGTGGCAGTCTTTTTCCGCAAGGCGACTCTCTTGCCCTCCTTAGAGACTGTTTCAAGAGGTTGGACTTTGCTTGCATAAATAAAAGGAACAGGTCGAACTCTAGGTGAGTCGTGGTATGTGATGTTGAACAGAGAGGTGCAAGCACCCACCCTGTGGTAGACCATCTTGCGCCTACGACATCGGCTCTTCTTCGCTCCTAGTGAAACAAAAACATCTGTTGCCAGCCCAATCCTTTTTCGGGGGATAAGCTCGGTCAAGCGAAAATGTTCTTGGTAATTTCAGAATCTTATGGAGTAGGCATCGGTGATTAACAGTGGCGTACGCTGTTGATAGGTCGACGAACACAGCTCCGGTTACCATTTACCCTTCTCAAAACCATCCTCAAATTGTGTTGAGTTAGGTTGGACTGAGGACTTGGCTTTGTGTTGATTTGCCTGGCCGGAAACCTGCTTGTTCTGGTATGAGGTGTCGTCTATCACAGGTGCGATACGATTGAGCAGGAGACGTTTCAGAGAGCTTGTAGGAAATTCGCTTCTTACAACTCAACCGTACAATCTATGAAGATAACAAATTTCTATTCGATTCCTCAAACTGAAAGATAGAAAGTCCTCTTACAACTCACTATCTTCTAAAGATAACAAATTAGGGTTTTTTAGTTTAAGTCTTACACTCCTCATATGATCTAATGTAGAATAGCCAAATATTCTTACCAACTCTCACTATCTAATGAAATAGCAATATGGGGTTATCTACATAAGCTAGCAAAATTTACAGCTCTCACATATGATCAACGGAATATAGCAAATTATATTTCAACTCTCAACATGCTATCTACTGAAGATGAATATATCTTATAATTCTCACATGATTTAATGAAGATAG
>JAMKCH010032642.1:0-16226 GCA_023653785.1 Ophioderma brevispina
TTTTTTTTCTGAAATTTTTTTACAATAAAAAATTGAAAGTGAGTAAAACCTAAAAAAAAAAAATATGCGGTAAAGAACCATTTTAAACATAATGCGCACGATCTCTGAGACAAACTTGCTTTTTTTTTTTTTCTTGGCCTTTACACTCAGGTTAGGGATTATGATGGTAATTAAGATATTTTAAGCTGGCTCTGACGAAAGGTGTTTGTAACAGCCAGGATTCACAGATTTTCTTGATGCACCACATACTTGTCGCATTGATTGAAATGTTTCTTGTCATAGTAATAAGTCACATTTTCTGAAAGGAAATACCAATGAAAACGGAAACAATGACCTGGATAATTTCAAGATGATCAACCCACCTTGATGTTCAGCTTCAATTTTTTGGGAGTCCCAGAATAACTTTCTAACACATTGCCACAATATTATAACAGAGTATTAACCTGCCAAAAAATAAATTGGAGCTTTCAATGTTAACCGGACATTGGGTTACTTCTAGCCCCGATTCGCTTCAGCGGTTTTCATAATCATTGTTTTAAGTGCAGTAAATTTGAACCTTGTCTCAAGCTAGCGAGACACAGCATTCTGACTGGCAGCCGCTCTAGATATATCCAGAGTGCTCGCGCAAGGCCTGTTTTTTCAAAGGAAGAAACCAACCCGTTCTCAGCTCGTATGCCACAAAGTTGTTTGCCAACAGTAGGTCAGTTATCCCTAACGTCCCTGAATTTGTGAGGCCCAGAAATTTGCCTAGCACAGATCCTGGTTAGGGTTAACAAAGAAATTGTGACAAGTGCCATCCTAATGATTAGGTAAAATTAAGGTTCCTTTATTGTTAACCAACCCCTAGGTTTGTAAAAACTCCCACCATCAGAGATTGAAATCAGCTTAACCATAAGTTTATCTATTATCCCTTTATCAAATATATTAATCTACAAAGACATATTTCAAAATAATGTACTGTCAATATTCAGACCCAAGAGTGCCTTAGCACACCCCTAAGATTCCCTCAAATTGATCATGGAAGTACTGGCCAGCCACTTACAGGCTCTGTGTTCTCAATTTTAAATCAGCACAAAATCATATTTTGGTCCTTTTAACTGTATTTAAGATTTTAAAAATAAAATTTATAAATTATCAAAGTTCACTACTAGAGACCTACCTACTGTATTAACTTTCAATAACTATTTCGGAGGATAAATATTGAATACATACAATATGACTACATAAATATTAGGTATGTGATGGCAAAATTATTAGAAAAGCACACCACATCTAATTATTATTTCTGCTCTTGCAGATATTCTTTGCACGGTATTCATTTCGGGGAAAGCTTGAACTGGAAACAATATCGAAGACAGTAAATTTCACTCACTCCATATATTGAGAGCGAATTACTCTTGAACCGCTGGTGGTTCACTCTTTTGAAAAAATCTAAGAGTGAAGTTTACTCTTCAATTTTTTTTTTTTTTTTTTTTTTTTTTTTTTTTTTTTTTTTTTAATTTTTTATTTTTCAGATTTTAAATTTCACTCTGAGAAATCCTGTTCCAAGAGTGATCCCTCTTGAGAAAAAATTGGAGGAATTGCTTGAATGAATCAAACGAGTTCGCTTAGGTTCATTCTCTTAACAAACCATTGACCTTGCACAAGGTGAATGCCTTGTTATGTAAGTTATGTAACACCCTCATTATTCATATTTAGTTTAAGGCTCTACCTGCAAATTTGGCGAACCGTGCAAAGAGCGAATGACCCACTTATCACAGTTAATTTCCTCCTTGCCTCACACCTTATGACTTTGATTGATTTCACAAGACTAAGCAATTTGCTTTTACGTTGACCAATAGTGTGTGTTGACGAAACAAGTGATGACCTTCATGACGTTAGTACATGCAATGAATATGGAGAGCATTTGTGGGCTTCAAATATTACGTTACAAAAGGCCTATATCCCGGCTTGTTCAGCTATACAGGAGCTGCATTAATTTATCAGCTGCAACAGACGCATAAAAACAAAATAACTTATGATAAGTTACCTTCCAAACTCACTTCATGAGATTGTAATTGTCCAGTCAGATTTTGATCTTACCAATACCCAAGAGAAACTGTTTCAGGGGGATGAATGTTGTCCATCCCTCATTTCTATCCAGAGAAAGTGTTTTTCAAGAAAATGTTTAACAAACTGAAGAGCTAGTGTTTTCGCCATTCATTTTAAAACAACCTTGGCTTTAATATTTACAGGACTTTGTTCAATCTTGGTTTGTTCCCAATGGAAACTCGATAACCGAACTCAAAAACTAATCAATTGCTGCTTCAACATACTTTTTTATAATCCGCATACAGTCCCCACTCCTGACCGCTAATCCGATAAGTTTTCAATCCCATGCCATCACAGTTTTGCACATTGGGGCTATTGCATGCTTTCTACCATAGAGTAGCTAGTCACATGTCCAGTGTTAACTCCCTGCAAAGTACCAAATGCCTGGCTTTTGCCAAGGCCTTGCTGGTAATGCAACCATATTGGCCGACACCACTGACGATCCATGGGCATTTTTTTTTCTTTAACGTTTTTTTTCCAACCAGCTGTCAGGGAACAAGTCGGGGATACTTAAGTAAATCAGTCTAAATGCCGATTGGTCAACGTCCAGATTGACAAATCAAGCTATGACATTTAGTTGCAGTTATAAGCATATGAATGAACTTTTGTATGGCTGTGTATTTTTTACAGACCCAACTGTCCCCATTGCTATTATTTGGGAGATGATTTATCACTTTTTCCATTTTTGGGCAAAAGGATTTATTCTGACTCATCAAATGCTGGTGAAAAATGTGCCATTTTAAGGGAGCAATTAAAAAAAAAAAAAACCCTAAACCCGTAGAACATAATGTACCACCCCGGTCCATTGCTTGAGTGTTTGTGTATAGATGTAAATTTGACCGCCGCGAAAATTGCATTTGTCCCCTACAATGGTCGTGTAACATGGCAACAACTGTTTGCAACAAATGCCAAGCCATCGCCAGATGTAACCTAATGGTTCATCTTTCAAGCTACCTTCGCAATAACTACAACCCACAAGCTCTCCATAGTTTGACCCAGTCTTGAACTTGCGTAAAAGAGTACAGATATGACATCAAGTTGTTATTAAGTCGTCATGCTGTCATCCTGTTGCTGTTCTTCATATTTTTTACTACGTAGTGGGGGGTGTTAGATTCCTGGTACATGTACTGGCTTGCCCTGGCTGGGTTGAAGATCTCTGCTACTCTCTTTTGTGCTCGTTCCTGTAATGTGTCGATAGGAAATAGAAAGGAAATTTTTTGTGTCATCAGAAGTATTTAAGTTAAGAGATGGCTTATTAAAAAAAATCAATAGATAAAATTTGTTTAGGAGTTGTTTAAAAGATGGCAAGTGTTGTACACACCCATTTAAATGACAAGCTTGGCCCCCTTGTGGATTGTTATCTATGAGGACCACTGTTTTTTTAACAACCATTTCAAATATTTTTTTCAAACAGACATCAGTGGTGCAGTTGATCAGACTTCTGTGGCAGGAGGTGGTCAACCCCCCCCGCCCATAAAACACCTAAGGTTCCTTTCGTTGCCTTCCCATTCTGTGAGCATCAAGACAAGTGAACAGTAAATGAGCAGTGCCTGGTGGTACATACAGAACCAAAATGTTCACAGGGGCATGAAAAATTTTATTTCCTGGGACCCAGTTTTGCATTTTGACTCTTTCCCATTCCAAAATTTTTTGTTTTTGGACATTATGTCAAAGGCACAATTTCCCTCCAAGTCCAAATTTCCCCCCCAGACCAAAATTTCCTGGAAGGGCTTCCAAATTTCCCCACATTTTCTGCCATGCCAATTGGGTTGAAGATTTTTTTTTCTTGAGACCCACTATACCTGCTATCTTGCTCTTTGATGCTTTACCAGTACGGGTGAATTCATTTCATTTGTTGTATTATGTACATCATCCGAGTGAATACTTCTGATAGGTTTCAGTTCAGCTAGACCAATCTCTCTGATCGTGATTGCAAACGCTGACATCCATTTCACACATGTAGCTATGTCGTCCCACTTCATACCTGGAAATAAAAAAATTGAGATTATAATTCATCTGAACCATTGGCCTAATTATAGTATGTGTGCCTAATCTTATATGCACACATTTGATCTGCTCTGAGAGAAATTCAAAATTTCGTATTTTCTGTCTAAACAGACAGAAATTGCAACACAGTGGCCATGATAGAAACATTTGCTCATGACATCAAAATGCCACCTTCAGAATCCACCAATTTGAATATCCAGGATTACTTTCTTCCCTGAGATGCCAGATATAGTGGTGTGAAAAAAAACCCATGTGCTCTTGGCTGATTCGAAACGGCGACCTCAGTTTTACAATGCGGCGCCTATTGCCCAACCAAGCTAACAAGCCAGGGCCGGTAGAGAAGCGATAGATATCATATTAGGTGTTAGGTCCGTCAGGTGTCCTTCGCTTTCCTAGTGGATAGCATCAGAACTGTATATTTACATATACAATTTATATTTGTTTTTGAAAATTAGACCCAACACGATTAGATAATACCTATCGCTCCTGTACCAGCCCTGGCTTGTTAGCTCGGTTGCCAAGAGCGCCGTGCTAGTAATGTGGAGGTCACCAGTTCGAATCCGGCCAAGCGCACGTTTTTTCCCCAACACTAACATGCGCTGGCCATCTCCAAGGAAAGATTGATCATCCTTGTCTACCTGGAGAACTAAGTAGTTAAAATGTCAAGGTTGAATTTATTCCACAACCAAACATCAGCACATATTCAACCTGTACATCCTTTCCAAACCATCCCACCTCAGTTAACTTAACCCGAGGTCTGCCATCTTTGCTACAGTATCTCTATTTGGCTCATTACATGATTAAACATGATATAACTTATTACTAACCAATCAATATTGACATATTAAGATTTTCTTACCATGTCTCTGATTCTGTCTAGGAAATTTCCAAATATGGGCATATTTATTCACTGCAAAATCTAGATTTTCATTGACAATTATTTGCAAAATTTGTTTCTAACCAATGCAGTGTGGATTTGGTGGTTAAAATAGACATTTTTGTAAATAGTATTGATTTTTTTTAATATAAATTTCATAAAAAATTATGTTATTAGAGGCCGTGTACGTTTTTCAAGCACTAAATCTACACATCATCATTAAGCAGTAGATTTTAAAACTAATTGCCGATGAGAATCTAGATTTTGCAGTGGCTAAATATCAAAGCCCATTGGCTGGTAGTTACCAGGGTGTTAAAGGCACTATCAGTAATTTGCTAAATCAGAAAATCCAAAAAGTCATCCAAAATCAGATTTTGCATGTATATAACAAGTACGGTTATCCTAACACACCCTGCAAATGATAAGACCAGAAGCAACCTAATATGGACAAAATCTGAAATTTTAGTAATTACTGTCCCTACGGACACTTACTACAACACGTAACTGAATGGAGAATTGTATCTTGGAACACTGCCGTTTTCTTCCTTTTCTGTCAATTCTACAACTGGAAAAAGTAACTTATGAGAATTCTACAGACTTATCCTTCACTTTTAAGCTATTCCTGCAAATTTTAAATATTTTGACCCTTTCTGATAAATCACTGATAGTGTCTTTAAGTGGATTAATGTGTTAACTAATAAAGACCAACCCTGAAAATCAACACTTGGAAGGTGTAAACTATACAAGACTACATTAAGGAACATAATAGAATAACTTATCAGGCAGTTCACAATCACTATCGTCAAAGCACTACTACTACCGGTCATTGACCTGTACGTTCAAACAATATCCGTTGTTGTTTTGTTTGACCGGTTAACCACAGAGGGTGTTTTGAACCAATCCCATAATGCATTGCGAGGTCTATACTATACGAAACCTTTAAGTACTTGGGGATAATTGTGGGATTGGCTAAATCACCCTCTGATCAAGAGAAGATAAGTAGCTTCCCACAATACATTGCTTCCAGGAGATTTTTGTACAGGTATCCATTTGAATCGTTAGAGACAAAAGTTTGTGATCAGAACTGTTACTTTTCAGCCTGTTTCATATCTAACAATTCACATAGATAACTGTACAAAAACGTCATTGGAGCAATGCATTGTGGGAAGCTATACCTTCTCTTCCTCTGATCTACCATCGTGACACTAACCTGTTGCTTCTAAGCGACTTCTCTGTGGTGATATGATATAATGCTGATGCTGCTAGTAACGGTAGCTAAATTGGTAGAACCTATGTCAATTCAGATCAGTACTGCAGAAAATAAAGAAAGATATTTGTAAGCACTATGCCTCGCTTCTAAAGAAATAGGGGTTCATTCATATATAAAACTGTAATTTGAACCAAGGGTCACCTGCTGGAGAGCTGGGTCCATTTGGTCAATCAGCTTTAGTATTTAGTATGCATGAACAGTACACTACCAACTGCATTCTTATTAACCAAGAAAATTGATTAACCAATCAGGTGGCGTTTCAAAGGGTCCCGGGGTCCATGACTCGTTTATTTTTAATTTTGAATTAATGTGTCCAAAACTGCATTGATTAGCATTTGGATCAGAAATTTGTTGCCAGAATTGACTTTTTGGGGGCCCAAAGTTCAGACCTCCCACTAACCTTGAACACTGTTCGTTGAATTATTTTGCTTTCATCTTCCTCGGTCTGACGTCCAGTGTTTAATTGCATTAACTTAACCCAGCCTTTAAATCTAGAGTTCATTCTTAGCACTGTTTGTAATGCACGCACACTGCCCGTACACTGGCGGTGCAAAATAAAAGATGATTGCGCATTGCACTGTCGGGCCAAGAAACAACAGCTGCCCGGGGCCCGGCGGTATGCGTGCGCACCTGTGGGCTTGTGCTTTAAAATTTGCTATCAATCAATACAGCATGCCTATTGAATAGTGCTGTAGGTGTATGGAACATCCTTTTCCCACATGGATCATTCAGTAGACCAGGGCTAGTTTGTTGTACACTGTCACATCATCTATACATGCAAAACAACTGTCTTGAATGTGTTTGATGTCACTGACTAGAGGAAATATAAATTGAGTTTAGGCCATTCCATTTTTACTGGAAAAAAATATTCCTAGAGTTATCAAGCCACAATAAATTTCTTGATTTTTAAAAAAAGGTTTTGTGGAAAATTATTTTTGTTTCAGTCAAATCTTCACATCCGGTTGATCAAGCAGTCTTTGGTGAATTGCTGCCTTTATTATGTCGTTGTGCATAACGCCGTCAATGACGCGTCTGAGATTGATTCCAGATTTAGGAAGGTTAGTGACTTCTTGTGCTATTTTGTACTAATTTTTCTGTTGGTACTTTGGTAATAGAATTGTGTTTCACTAGAGATGATAGCTGTGAGCTTGGTCAGCTGCAGGTAGATGGTTACCCAGGTGTTGACAGTTACTGGTGATAGTCCCACTTAAGAGCCTAGTGGAGAAAACAACAAGATACTATATATTGGGACTGATTTTGGATAAACCTCTAATGCTTAAAACCAGGAGGACAAAATGGCTCCTGGTTCACAGTCAGGGTGTAAAACAATGCAAAGTTTACCGGGAGCAATGGCTGGCAAAGCAGCATTCCCTGGCCGCGGAGCGGCGGGAGGGGGTCTGAGGGGGGATGTGCACTTTTTTTTTACACTTTTGACCGTATAAGAAGCTTAACTTTCCTGGTTGAGGCCACAAAAGTACCGTCCATAATTCAGTAAAATTGTCACGAGAAATTAGTAGACTAACTTACCCATTTACACGCAATGAACAATCCATTTCGAAATCCAAATAAAAAAACACGGTCAGCAGTTTCGCCAATTACTTTACCGCGCACATGTGGTGTACTATTTACCCGACCCTTGTCATCGTATTTATTTTAAATACCCCAAAATGAAAGCACAAAAATGGTAACCACCTTTATCGTACCAAAATGCCGATTCAAAATAACCATATCATTTATAATTCGCGAAGGCATTGAAACACTCGTTGATCGAAAGTTAGAAACCATGTGTTCATTCATCAGGAAGTGGAATGAAGCGCGCTGATACCCTTGTAGAATGATTTGCTTTCTGTGCTGGCTAACGGACGTCGGGATTGAGCGCTGGCAATTGCTGGGATCGAAGGAAAAAACCCGCCTATACGGTCCCCGTGTGCTCCTGTGGTAGTGGCTACTGTACATGTATGTACAAAGCCGCCTACCGGCGCTTGCAAGAAGGGACGTGTTGGTCAAAATAAATGGAAAGTTTTCCAACTCGCTGAACGTTAGCGTCAACACAAAATTAGACCTCCCTTACCCGCCCGCCGTTCAATTTTATCAATGCGTCTGAACTTCAAAAGGATAATACAAGTAAGATTTCCAAGTAGAATTTACAAATGTTGTGTTTGTATATTACATAAGCTTGTAATTGGTTTAATTCACATCAGTTATAGTGAAATGACTTGGGATTTCTCGCGAGTAGTCTAAGTTTTCCGGGAATGAGATTACCAAATTACGCCCCTTTTTCCCACTGTGGTTCACAGTATTATACACGAATCAAGATCACTTGTGACCATCAGGAAGTTGTTTGGATATTCAGCTAAGAAAGCTCATAAATGCAGGTTGTGTGCCATCCTGCTTTTGATGGGACAAGGTCACCAAGCCACAATGATGCACCAAAGTCACACAGGCAAACCGAGGTTACCAACCGCGTCACTTAATACAGATGGTTGCATTTCAATACAGAAGGAATCTACACAAAAACGACAAATATGGCAGCGTCCGTAGCTTGTGTCCATTCGCATGCGTTTGGGTCGCCATCAACTGTTTAATCATGGATCAAAAACGTTTTTTGATGATATCATGATTGAATACAAAGTCGGAAAAATTATTATAATTTCATACCCTCGTCTACCTGAGCCACTTTGTAACAAAAAAAAACTCCCGAGTGGGGGGAGGGGTGTTACCAACCCCCCTGTGATTTTCGTTACTGAACACCAGATTCCTGTAAATTTGTACCACAGGGAAGCTTAGAGTTTCTTCCTTTCCATTGGTTCCAAATAAGTACCAACATCCGCATTAATACGTACCCATGACGTCATATGTTTAGGAAAGTACGGAAAATACTGAATATAGGGCGGAAAATTGATATTTCGCAATTTAGTGACTCAAACCACCTTTATAAAGCTCTAAAATGCTGTCATTCTATAAAACTATTCATTTACCACCATCGTAGAGTCAAAACCGCATGAAAATCGATTTTCTAACCTTTTTGGCGAAAATTGAAGTTTTCACTGTGTGTGTCATGGAAATTGGCAGTTTGCTGACATGCTAACATTTATTAACTTCATTGTGACGTAATTTCTAGGCTGTTGGTACTCATTTTGGTATCAATGAATCAATCGTACCAAAATCAAGTGTCTGTGATGTTCCTGTGTTGTGTAAGGCATGTTGGTACTTCTACCACGGTATTTTGTTTTTGGTGAAAATGAGCGGAACAGTCCAGTGACATTACATGAAATAATTTGGCACCAAAACAAGGGTTTTAGCTTGGCCGGGGAAAAAACCTGAAGGGGTGGTAATGCAGTAATAATCTATTTGTGGAGGTGCAAAATTTGGCAGTCTTTTCGGTCCTTGAAAACAGGAAAGGCAACGCACCATTTGCCATCGGTGCCATGAGTTTATTTTGGGCCTCTTTAACCTCATGAACATGAGGCATCCCAGATTGCCCCTCATGACAAGTTTAGTTGCAATGGAGCAATTCAAGAAAAACTCGACATTTTAGTGACACATACATCCACGCACAACAGATTGCTAACTGGTCCTGCCAGCTATGCTGGCGCCCCACAAAAATTCAAATTTCATCATGACAGCGTCTCCTTTTTGCACATGGGTTTGAAGGACACGCACACCACTTACTAGAAAATGAGTGCCTCTAATAAATGTTTACCTTCTGAAAAAAAAAAAATCATGCCGCCATAAATCGACACTATCGCACTTCAGACAAACTTCATACGTTAACTTACCTTTACATGACTAGTTCTGCGTGAGTAGTCCATTGTCTGTACAAGCACCATCTGTTATAGGTGAAATCTGATAACTTGGGGGGATAGATTTTTCCTTTTTAATGAAAAATAACAATAGTAAGTTCATTGTAATTGGCTATTGTAATGTTTTTTTTCCCCAGTGCAAATTGACCCGGTAATGCAAGATTTTAAGACAACTGAAACAACGTCAAATCTGGAGCAAAAGCCAGAATTACATAACACAATAATTCATTTTTCACAGATAACCCCTACAATAGATACTGGTAACTTCAATAAAAATCACATCACCACCAATTATCTAGCAAACGTATGCAAGTGAAAGTATACGTCGGAACGCAAAAATAGTTCCAAAAAGTGATGGATGTGCTGCGGTACGACTTGCTCCACATATTGGAAATACCTCGCATTCATCATAGCACAACAGCATTGACCAAACACAGGGAGCGACATTGAGGTCGTAGCCACATTCATTACCTTCAAATTACAGGCTGCATCTTCTTTCTTCACATTTAGCATACCAAAAGGGAGTTGCATCACACTAAGTATGGGTCCAATATGACTATTATTTCATAACCAGAGGAAGTTTGGTTTTTAATAATTATGAGATATCAGAACTTGCCATCCAGTAATATGCACCTGTGCATAGACTGAAACAGTGTCAGAGATAGGTCAACCTCCCCCTCAGGTCCAAGACAAGAAAGGTCACGTTCCCAAATCACATTAAGTTTAAAGCTTATTATATGATAAAAACAAACAGCAGGGAAAATGATAGGGAACACCTGTGGCTTGGCCATTAACTCTATATTGGATATAAGTCAGGTCAGGTTTTTCTTGAGGGCCTGCCACTGGTAACTGTGGAAACCAGGGCCGGGTTGTCCTACAGCCAAACCGTCACCCCCGTTGGGTTTTCTAACAAATCCATGGAGGGGAGCTGGTTATCACTGGTTGTTACTAATAAAAGACTACCTACAAGGGCATCGGCTATGGAGAGCTACTGGCCGGCCCATCCAGCCACATTGACGTCAGCAAGGGCTCTGGTCAATTATCTTTGCCCAATAGATCCTCCTCACAGCAACTACTGTGAAATGTGAAGTGAGTCCAGCCACCCCCTCTAGCGGACAACACGCGGATTTAAAACTTTAGTTTTTACTACTACATCCTAACGTTGACAATAGATTTCAAAGTTGAAGAATCGTAGCACAATAGTTTCAAGGGCTCTGCAATCATCAGGTTTATTTTCCTTACCTCTAATTTGGCTGCTACAAAAGGTGCTGTGATTCCTATAAGTTGCAATTGTCCTTTTGGCACATTTGATGAGGCAGTGCAGATACTATCTACAAAGTCAACGGCTAGGTAGAATGTCTCCCGATGTAACCTGTATACCTCACATACCTAAAAAAAACATCAAGGGAAACAGAACTTTAAGTGTCAATTCACTGAAAGTTTTGTTTTTGTTGATGAATTTGCCAAGGAACCCAATCCTGTGTTTGAAAAGACAGGCACGCATTTAAAAGTAGACCAAAGCGGTTCTCTACCATATAGTCCATTTTAACCCATGCAGTGATGTCATAACCTTGACGAGAAAACTTTTGAGCATGCGGCTATACATACCGTCTCTGTGCGCGCCGTGTAAAAAACGATGTCACTTAAGCCAGGTCACGCAGTTTACTGCGTGCGCCCATCAAAATCTCACCACTAATGTCACTGCACGGAGATAGGAAATAGAGTATTAGTGTAGCCTGCTTTCAACAATTAGTAGATTAAGGTTATGTCATCGCTATTGTAAAGTGTTGCATTTTTTTTTTAAAAATTAAATTTTAGGCCTAGGAAATGTTTGCTTCTACTATCAAAACAGCTGGACCGATTTTTACTTAAATTGAAGGGGAATGACCAGATGGTGAACGGCAATGCTACAAAGCATGACCCTACCAGAGATTGTTGCAAAATTGGCTCTACCACAATTGTTGCCTTGGAAAGTGGCTTAAAAATTTTTTTAATGTGAAAGAGCGTAGAATTTGGACAGACAAACTTCTTTTGATGAAGCTTAGCAGAGGTAAAAATCGCATGTTTAGGGATGCACCATTAGATTTCGGGGGGGGGGGCACATGGACAATTTGGGTTGGCTGGAATTGTTTTGCCAATGTTGGCAAAAAAATTGTTTATATTTCAAGTTTCGAAATATACCTTTCTAAGAGATGGGTGGGTAGTTTGGGTGATTTTTTTTAACCTTTCCCGGACCCGTGCTAGGCACATTCACAGGGCCTCACACACCATGGGACTTTAGCGATTTAAAGAGTGGCAAGTACGACTTCCCGTCGGCAAAACATGTGTGGGCAAATGAGCTGATATCGGGTTGCAGTTTCATTGATAACGGCCTCACGCGAGAAACTCTGGCTAGAAAATCTAGGCCCGTCTGCGGTCAAAATTGCTGTCTCGCTATTTTGAAAATTGCAAGGTTTGACTGGCCTACAACATGGAACCACTGAAGTGAATCGGGTCAGAAGTGCCAAAGTCCGGAAAACGTGTTAAACTCCCAACCCTTGATGTGTATGGTGCATTTCTTGGTATTGCATTACAATTCAGTTCTTTACTCTATTACCAGTCCTAGTATATGCCCTCATGCGTGCTTCTAAACACGGAGAATTCCGTAGACTTGCTATCCCACATATTCAGACTCCCTCCTGACCATACCCTGCCATAACTCAATCTGGATCTGCCCAAATTTTAGAGAGGGGAAGGGGATTGGTGGACCCCTCGTCGGTTACGGGCGGTGGAAGAGATCTGGAAGCGGAATTTGTTGCTGGGTCTAGGAGTTCTTCTGAGGGTGTTTTTTGGTCTCTGGTTGGTCGTACGAGTGCACTGGCGGGCTCAAGCCAGATGATTGTGAATAGGTACCCAGCACATTCTGCAAAGGAAAATTATGATTTCTCATGGCATATGAATCAAATTAAGGGAATTTATGCCTAACGTGTTTTGAGAGTTGAGATGCCATATGGCACCCGCCATGTGCAACGTAGGGCTTATTGTAAAGCGTCAGATTGAATCGAAGCTCTATTGAATTCGTCAGCCTCAAGTTGAGCTGCCGAAAATTTTTGACACATGTTCCAGAGTAGGACATATTTTTTTCTATGCCCTGGCTAGTGCAACCCCTACTGTAAAGGGCTTTTCCGCCTGAGCAATAACCTAGAATTTCACACTCCTCCCCGATTCCTAAAACAAATTGTTTTCAACCGTAAGTCAGTGTCTCCTGCTTTCGCATCCACCTCTCCTGCCTATTTTATAACTTGACCTCGGCTGACCTCTAACCTTTGCAAGTGACCCTTGACTTTCAAAATGAAGGTTTCCAGGTTGCTCTGTTTCAATATTGCCTATTTGTTTTCAGCCCCCTTGTAATAAACTTGACGCATATGACCTTTGACCTTGGTTATGTGCCCTTTACCTCACTACCGTATGAAGGTTCCAAGGAGCATCTATGACCCCCAGTTCTGGAGCAAATGACTTTCTCAAAGAGGCCATTTGATGTTTCCAGGCCCATTTTAATAATTTGACCTTACGGGGGGGGGTGACCTTGACCTTGTTAAGTGAACCATGCCCGTACTATCATGAAGGCCCCAGGTCATCTATAACCAATTTTTAGCAATTGGGCTTTTTACGTCTTTAATGAGAAACTTTCATCTGAAAATGTAACCTTTTGAAAACACAGGCAGACAGCCACACGGTCTGACAGAATAGGGGACTTGCAGGCGACACAAAGGGTGTCGATTCGATTTCCATTTGAACAGCTCACCCAGTATCATGTGTCTGACAAATTATAACACAGTGGCCCTAGTATAGGGGCACTATGATATGAGCCAACTAGAATTTTGCAGTTCTCAGCTTTGTGCTCGCTATAGAATATAAATCTATAAGCTGTGGGCCCAGCCGCTCCATAAAACTTAATATGTTATTGACACATACACAAACGGATATGCAAGATGTCTGTCAGCTATGGCTGAAGGCCAGGCTGGAAAAACATGCTCAAATTGCCTGGGATATATCCAATTTTCCTCCAAAAATTGCAAATTTTCCCTCTAAGATTTCAAATTTTGCCTTCAATCTTATGTGTATTTCTTAATTTACATGACCCAATTTTCCCCTCCAATATCAACATTTCCCAGGAATGATGTTCTCTCATGAAATGCACTTTTTTAGGGGGGCCTACGGGCGCACCTATAAGCTTGGCTTTGGAAACTGTCCCGGCGGTCCGGTAAGTACACGTGATGCGGCCTGTAGCGATTGCGTGCCTTACTTTTCCCGTAGTAGCCGACAAACGTTCAATTTTCTCGCTAGGTTCTATAGGTTCAGACCCATTTACGATACATGTTAAAACAAAACATAGTAGATCGCATTTCATAGTTGGTCCTAACAACTATTACATGGTTAGAAATAACAAAAATTGGTGGCCTTTTTTTCATTCCACAGAGTATTACATTTAATCATACATTCTGGACCATTAAAAGTACACATTTTTGGAAAGCTTACTATTACAATGGATGCCAAAAGCAGCTAAGTGCAACTTTATCAAACAGGGTGGGTCAGAAATTACAGGGTGAAACAACAAAAAAGTTACGTTTTTCTTGTCATTGTGAACTGTGTGGTTTCCTTTTTTTTCGAATGATATGGTAGAATCAAAAGAAATATGGACGAGAAAGGTATTTGCTTAGGCCTTCAAGCAGCAAAGGAAACTTGAGTTCACATATCTTGTGGTAAAGGTTATACAGGGTGTCAAAATTATGCTTATTTGAGTGTAAAATGCATGTATCAAAGATTGTCATACTATTTTTCATAAAGAAATCTTGTTCCTGGTCATTGTAATGGAAGTCCAGTGCTTTCAAAACAGATATAACCCACATTCTTGTGTACTTTTGATGTATCAGGGTGAGCGAAATCACCATTACCCTGTAACTTGGAGCAAAACTTCTGGTGTTCAAGTGCTTAATGCTACGGAGTTGAACTAATAACAATTTGTAAAAAAACAGTGTAGCCAGAAGTAAATATGTATTTATCTCTTCTAAAATCGGCATTCCTTTGATAAAATCTAAGGGTGATAACACTGAAGGCATTCCTTCGATATTCTCACCTTTAAAATAGTGTCCTGCACATATACACAGGAAAATTTTTCCGAATATACACTGAATGTTAAAGCATAATTTGTCCTACTGCATTAAACCATATTCACCCTTCTAAACTATGTGCCTACAGTACAAAATAACGCATTTATTGTGACTTGATACGCATGCTGAATGATGAATTTAAATACACAAAAAAATGGCCATGTAAATTCATGCAACCTATACAATTTGAACCACCCTGTATATATTATCTTCATTTCAAATATTTCTGGTGTGGCTTTAAAACCATGACAAGTGCAAAATAACCAGTCTCAATCATTGTATAACACAAGAAAATAAGACACATTTACAATTGACACAACTAGGATTTAGAAAATTATGTCAAAAAAAGGTATTTTTCCACCCTGTATATTTGCACTACACCCTGTAATACAATGCATGGTGTTCTTTGCAGAATTTAATCTTTAGGTAATCAACCATGCTTATGAAAAAGAACTTTCCTTACTGTGAATACTTTTCAGGTAGAACGGTCAGAATTTAGTGTAGTTTTCATTTTTTATGTGCATTCTATGGGCTGCTCCTCCACCGCCTGCTCCTCCACCGCTCCACCCTGACATACTTGGCAATTTTAAACTAACTTCACTATTATCCACTCAAATGACATTGACTTGTTGCATTAAACCCGTCCGGGACCGAAGGGCAGCCCATTTAAAAAAAATGGGGTGATTTTTTGGGTGATTTTATAATAGCTGCTGCATGTTGTCTATGGATATAATTTCTCCAAATGGTTGATGTTTTTGTTGAGTGAATAATTTTGCTCAAATTATGATATTAATCACTAATGACAAATTTGTATGTTGAATAAATCCAAGTAAAACAAAACAATGAGTAAATGGTGTCGGAATGTCATTTGTAGAGTCAACGATAAGTGCATTTTTCCATGAATAAAAGTCACCCTATCACTAACTGGGGATTTTTTTAGTGTGTATATAATGTACAGTCTATGCAAGTGTAAGAAGTCATGATGTATTGACTTGAGGTTTGTTTTTTTTTGACTCGGTAACGGTATG
>JAMKCH010032643.1:0-16606 GCA_023653785.1 Ophioderma brevispina
TTGTCTATAATACATTGTTGTGTTGATTGGGTGCCCCCAACACCTTTCGAAATTCGGAATAAAATAACTTGTTCTGCACGATGAAATTACATCCTGTTAAGGCTATATGAATGTTCGTTCACTGATCCTTGAACACATGCACTTATCCGCAATGTGTTAGGTGCTGAGTGAGGACGGGGACTCGGGCTACGACCAATATCCAGCATAATTAATGAGCATTATATAAGCGGCGCCGTGCCGTGAGCAAGACATCTCCCGATCGGGGATTCTTCAACCATAGTCTAGGACGTTTGTTGCAATCTGAGAGGTTGCATTTTTTTTTTTGCTATATTGGTTAAACTTTGATATCTTGTGAATAGGTCATGGGAAACCCAAAAAGGTATTAGCTACATTTTTTGTCGATGTGCAAGGGGGGGGTAGCAAGCAATTTCAAAATGGAAGCCATTTTTTCAATATTTTAGTTATTTTGGACTAATTTATTCCAGTGTTAGAAGTTTAAAGATTTATTTCATGTGGTTATTCACTTAATCATTGATGGATAAAACTGAAAATAACATTTCGAAAAACTCTTGAATTAAATCAGTTCCAGTTTGGCGCCAACAAAAATTTAAAAATGCCGCCATTTTGATAATATTTTGTTTTTTTAGATATTAGGGCTATAATTCAATTCTTGGTTTCTTTGAATTCTTGAATTAATTATTGATTAAAGTACAATATATTTAGTATCAAAAATAAAAATTAAGTAATATTTACCATGCTTTCAACATCATTACATTCTTGCATAGGGAATTGTTGTTCGAAAATATCCGCAGTTTATTTTTTAAGTGTTCTTCTTTTCTTTACCATCAGCTAGATAAATAATGTATCAGAAACGACAGTGGCAATCTCAGGGCGCATGAGGCAATTTCCCTGTCATAGGGTTTTCTTTAACCCCCAGTTCCCCCCCCCCTCAATTCGAAAGAAAAAATGACAGATTTTTGGCAAAAAAATCAGCGATTTGGGGACAAAATTGGTTTAAAAATCTCAAAATGTTTGTTATTCTTTTGCCTACTAACAGAATTTCATTTTGCCAACCCAAAAAAAATTTAATTGACCCCCTCCCCCAGAAAAGAGGTCTGGCACCGCCACTGGAAACGAACCGCCATCACAAATGGCATACATAAAATCATAATATAAAACATAATTAACAAACTGAATAAAGGGCCCAAAGGGGTTTCTTTTTTTTTTCTACAAACTTGGCGTCAATGGAACCAAGTGCTTTGAGATGCATATAGGTTGGACATTTTGTAACGTTTAGTAGTCAGGTGGAAATCGTCTAGGCACACAGCCTGAAGGATGGGAAAGGGAGTACAGACTTGTTCTTTTTTTTTTCTTTTTTTTTTTATATTGATAGATTTTAGGTTCATTAAGGGACATAAGCCAATAATTGTTGGAGGGTGTGCACAAATTGTTACAGTGCCATTTTGATGGCTGCTACCATGTCAAAAAATCACAAAAACCCTCAAGTATTTCCGATAGAGACAAATATCTCTCGTGGTACTCCGTGGTTTAAGCCCGGAAATTGTGGTATATTGTAATTTATCATTAAATTGCCACAAAAAATCCCAATATGGTGCTGCTGTCAAAAGTCAAATATGCTCTCGGAATCATTAAAATGATCTTAACTACTCCATTATACCTATTTACGCTACTTTAATACTACTGAACACCCCAAATATGTTCTGCAGGTGTTCAAACGTTACATTGATATATTCTCAAGTGTTACTTTTAACACCTCTAGAATCCATTTCCAAAGCATTCAGGACCCGTCAAGTTTGGCACATTTTTGCAGTTTAGAGGCTTGATACAGTGTCGATATGCTATGCTTTATGCTTTACACTGAGATATATGTATTTGAATCACCAGAAAACCTTAAATGGCATTTCTCTGTAATGGCATTTTCAAAAAAAAAAAAAAAAAAATTTAAGATGGCAGCCAATACAGCCACCTAAAATAGTAAAACCTACAGTATATGTGTATTATTGGTAGTTACCTCAACTAATATTATTTATAAAGGTGTAAATTAAGGTATGGGCTAAGTATTTGACCATTTGACATTCTTATCTGGAATTTCTGTTTCTTAACATGCAAAAATGTTAAGATGGGGGGGCCAATGTGGCTTCCTTTTACCTTCTTCAAAACCTATGAATTACGATAAATAGTATGTATTTAGTTAAAACACCCAAAATGAGATTAAGTTTAAATTAAATTATGGAAATGTATGTCTTGAGCATTAATAACTCGTATGATATATTTGTTTTGACAACATGCTTCAAATTCACAAATGCGACGGCCATCATAGTATGAGAATATATGACAATTTTGTAGGTTTAAAGATCTTAAAGGCAGTATATGGACATTGCCATCTTGATCGGGAAACTTGTTAACACACTTGAAATGGTCAGATATAGTCCATATTGGGTTATAGAGCGCAGATTGTTTGCTCGTATCCACAAGTCATTGGTTAATGGCTTTGTGGTGTTGTCAGGATTTGTTCAGCTAGTGCGCTTACGGGGCAGCGTGTATCCATTGATACGGCGCTCCTAACATGGACCGCTATTTGAGGCTGGGGCGGATTCGGAACAGTCAGGGGTGTACACAATACTCTTATTCGACACTGGTTGCGAAGTAAATATTACAGTTGTGACTCTCTGTACACGGGACGAAGGCTCTTAACGTGCCCCTCCGAAGGACGGGATGCTATTGATCCCATTGGCCCAATTCCAAGTGAACCATGGAGGAGGCGGTAATTCGTATTTAAATCAAAAGCTGGTATACAGATCAAATCCAGAGTTGGTAGTACCCGAATAAATCCCAGAAGGCCACGACCCCCCGGGATTCGAACCGGGAATTTGATGGTACATTGCGCAGAGGCAAGCACCCTAACCGCCAGGCACGCTATCACACAAACTATTGCCTATGCACCTCTAACAAATGCCTCTATACAAATACTGTGATGAGTATGGGGCAATTGAGTGATTTCAGGCATATTGGGTTTATGGTGGCCAATGGATTTGATCGTTTTAATGTTGTGATTTCAAATCACGTCAATAACGTCCAAATAGGTCCTCGTGCTTTAAAAAACATGGATCTATTGCATAACATTATTGCCATTCGAATGAACTTGAGAATGATAGTGGCCATATTGGATTTATAGCGAAATGACTGCACGAAATTTGCTCACCCTCCAGAAATTATTAGCTAAGGTCATCATTGACAAAAACCATCAATAGAAAAGGTCTGTAATCCATTTCCACCCTGTGCCCACCATTCCTCCCTGACACTTACAATAATTGGTAAGTTGAAATTGTAGATTGAATTGTATTATCGACTGATCGACCGAAAAGTTTTTTTTTCCCCCCCCCCCCCTTTGGTTTTTGTGGGGGGGTTTTTTTTCTTTTTTTTTTTTTTTTTCTTTTTGTCCGCTCCGCTTTCCTGGCCCGCCTGGTTTCCGATGGGGGATGTCTGGCATCTGTGAAACCAAAATTAAGCATGGTATGTCTTATGGGGGGTATTATCACAGTGGTTCTCAAATATGAATCTAGCCAGAGATGGGTGCAATTTCTGGCTGCTTCACTGAAATCCGCAAGGTCTTTGTCTCTGCAGACCAAGAGATGTTTCATTGCTTGTGAAGCTGTTCCCGAATCACAGGTAGTGTCCTGATCTGCGTCCAGGTAGCCCCACTTCTGCAAAGAAACCTGAGATCGGCCAATTCTGGTTCTCAATCTGTTGAGGCATCGCCATCCAGCCCATGAGGAGTCAGCTCCAGGCGGATGATACTCACCAGGTTCAATACCGATACATTACTTGGTTGATAGCAAGTCTTTCTTTCCACAAGGCGACTTTATTAAACTCCTTAGAGACTGTTTAAGGGGTGGGACTTTGCTTAAGAAACTCTCTCTCTCTGGATTTAAGGCAGTTAACAGCTGGGTTCTGTCTGAACATAGGGTGCTTCACATTAGATACTTGGCAACTACGCTCTTTCATGCTCGCTACACTACGACATGTCTGGTGGAGCAATCGATGTATAAGATCTCCATTGGAGTTGGGCGAAGACATCTTGTGATAAGCCGGCAGGAGGCATTTAACGCTGGATCAAGCTTCTTGGCATCATGGGTTGATCTTTTCCATACAGAGCAGGCATACTCTGCACATGAGTAGTACAGGGCAAGTGCCATCGATCTTAGGGTATGTGGACGAGCACCCCATCTTGTGCCAGTGAGTTTGTTCAAGATGTTTTTGTGTGAACATACTTTACTCTTCGGCTTCTTGATGTGGGTCTTACAAGAGAGAGAGAGTATGGTCCAAGGTAACTCCTAAGTAGACAGACCAGGCTGTTGACATTTGGCTTCACGGTAGATGGAAAGCACACACCTGTGTCTTGGATGGATTTGCACATAAGTGGTTTTCCTCATAATAAGAAGTGAGCTTTGGTAGTCTCTCTTTGACAACTGTAAAGTCTGCATCTTGTGTGATCAATCCAAGATAGTCTACATAGATAAAACATTATGTCCCTGCACTCCTAGGTTGGTCTTTGAGATGCTGAACAGGAGAGGTGCGAGCATGCTCCATTGGGGTAGTCCATTCATGAGCCTATGCCAAGCAATCCTTTGATGAACTCAGTCAAGCGGATATCCTTGGCCAGAAACCTGCTTGTTCTGGTATCACAGGTACGATACATACATACATTTACATACATTTAAATGCTTATATAGCGCTGCTACATCGAGATCGTAGCGCTTGGCAAAAAGAAAAGAAACCCACAAAAATATATACAAAGCCACAAAGAATTAATTTTGAGAACCATACAAGTATGTTTTAAGATCTTTCTTAAACTTGACAACTGTACTGCACTCCCTGATGTTTGCAGGCAATTCATTCCACATACGTGGGGCTGCAAAAGAGAAGGTCCTGCGTTTAGCAGATACAAGCATTCTGATGGTGTTTGGCACAGACAAAAGGGTGGTATCAGCAGCTGAACGAAGACCCTTTCTATTAGAGCAGTAGGGAGACAAACAAGATGACAGATAGCATGGTGACATATGATTAATACATTTGAAAACAATCAGAAGCACCTTATAAACAATTCTCTTCTCAATTGTAACCAGTGTAATTTGTGCAGGAACGGTGTAGCATGATCATATTTCTTTGCTTGGCATATCAGCTTAGCACTCCAGTTCTGAATACGTTGAAGTCTTTGCAAATCGCTCTTATTAGATCCGAGGAGTAGCCCATTGCCATAATCGATCTTAGAAAGGACAAGGGCATGGACGACAGATGGCAAGTGTCATAGTCTAAAAACCTTCGTATTCTAGAAATGTTGCGGAGCTGGTATGTCAGGCTTGAACATAAAGATTGAACATGATCAGACATTAACATTGGCATATCAAATATGACACCAAGGTTACGCATACTACTTGTGGGACTGATTATCTTATCCCCAACACGTAATGAAACAGGAGGCATTTTGTGCCCAAGATTGGATGATGTGGCAACAAAAAACCCTGTTTTTTCATCATTAAGTTTAAGCATGTTTTCCTGCATCCAAATTTTTAGTGCATCAATACAAGATGATAGTTTGTTCAAAGCAAAAATTGATGGAATCTACATCCTTTGGATCAAAATGTGTATACAATTGAATGTCATCAGCGTACATATGGTATTTCAAATCACACGATTGGATGATGTTCCCAACAGGTAAAACATAAAGGGTGAATCCTAAGGGGCCAACAATGGAACCTTGTGGTAATCAAAAATTCATTTGTTGGGGTTCAGAAAAACACCCATCAATGCACACCTTGCTTGTCCTATTGGACAGATAAGATTTAAACCACTGAAGCACAGTACCTTGTATACCAAGATCATTTTCCATCCTGTTTAGAAGTATATTATGATTTACTCTATCAAAGGGCACTGCTCAAATCGAGCAGTACCAGAATCCCCCTTGGTGTTGTGATAAGCATTTCCTAATATCATCTTTAACCTTCATTAATGTTGTTTCTGTACTGTGGGCCTGTTTATAGGCCGCCTGAAATGTTCACGTCCAAGTGGTGGTCATTTATGTACTTGTTAATGTTCTTACAGCCTGTTTTTCAATAAGCTTTGAAAGAACGAAAGGGTTTAGATACGGGTCTGTAGTTCTTGCAATGTTACGTCCAAGATGTTTTTTTTTTTATAATGGTTGTTGACAATGGAATGTTTCAGGTGTCAGGAAATACACCGGAGCCTAGAGATGCATTGATTACAAGAGTTATGAAAGGCCAAATACTTGAATAGTCTGTTTGATAACCAGTAGAGAACGGGATCTAGGTGCAATGACTTTGTGGGTGCATTTTTGATGCTTAGCAACATCATCTCCCTCAAAACCTCAAACTGAGACAGATGTGCGAGCACTTAACCCCAGGCAAAGAGATGCCACGTTCACAGTGATCACCTCCAAGAGCCTGATTCAATGACCTTGACCTTGTTGTTAAAATCAGCCAATCATTACTCATATTCTGTGCCGAATCTTGAATTGGTATTTATCTTGCTATTTGGTATTCAGCAACCCATTGACTTCTCTTAAAAATGTTTTACAGTCAGCATGTTCAAGTTCGTTCTTGTAATAGACTTGCTTGATTTTTCAATCAATACATTGGTGGCAGTGCGCTGCTCGATATAAGCTTGACGATCTATAGCCAGTCTTATTTTTCCTCCACTCCTTTCTAATTGCGCCTCATTCGTCGAGCTAGATTAACCTCGTTGTATACCCTGCTACCGAATTCGTGATCTATGAACATAACACTTAACATGAAGCATGTGTATCTAATGTCAGTTAATTGCATTATTATAGCAGGCAACTAGATCATTAACATTGTTACAATGCCATAATGTAAGAGATATAAGCAAGATCTCCTTGAAAGGCTGTCTAATCAACTGAATTTAGTCTGGATCTTGGGTCTCTGCCGATTGATATTAAAAGACACTATAGGATGATCAGAAGTAAGACGTAAGCCAACCTCACAAGAAATACCTATATTCTCCTCAGGTCTCATCACGATACATCACGATACAGTTGAACATGAGACGTTCAAAGATCTTGTAGGTATGGCTGAGGAGTGATATTAGTCGACAGCTCTTTGGATTAGATGGATCTTTCCCAGGCTTTAAAGAGTGCCATAACATGTGCTTTCCTCCAGATCTTTGGTGAACTGTGAGAAATCTTTGGGAACCTGTGGGAAATAAGGCAACAATTGTAGAGCTCAAGAAGTCACTCATTTGCTACTAGGCCAAAGTTTTTCAGCTACTCAGTTGAGATATTGTCAAAGCCTACTGCTTTTCCTTGTTGAAGTTAAGTAACACTGGTTTTTCAGCTGCTCAGTTGAGATGTTGTCAAGGCCTACTGCTTTTCCTGGTTTAAGTTAAGGAAAACCAGTTTCCAGTTCGTCCATGTTGAAGGGACGAGTGAAACCAGGATAGCTACTCTTTCGGTTTAGTGTGATCTTCTTGGGGTTCTTGGTGGGCAACTTGGTTGGGTGTAACATTTGGCTGGAGGCTCTGTTGGATCCCTTGAAGCTTTCGGATGGTAGACCATGCTTTCTTGCTGTTATGGGTCATATCAGTTGATTCAATTAAGGTATGCCAGCTTTTCCTTGGAGATCCCCTCTGACACTTCCTCACCTTTAGCAGTTGCTTTAGCTGACGAAGGATCAGCTTCAAGCATGGTAGTATACTCTGGATATTCTTTAGCACATTCCTTGGAAAAAGCCTGCTGCATATTCCGTCCTACAGCCCCTGGGTATGAATCTCCAGGCAGTATTGTTCACTAGTTGGGCAAATTTGTCATCGTTTACTGTTACGGTAGTTTACTGTTACGGGGTTTTGGTGCAATCCTCTTCACGTTCTGGTCCAGGTTATCAGTGAATCTTTGTCAGTCTGCTTTCCTGCTTAAATGGCACTGCAGCATTAACATGGATGTCGATTGGTCAATGTCGAGTTATTTGAACAGGATCCAGAACAATCTTGCTACACATTTTAGAGATGTTTTGCTTACAATAGCTAGATCATGGTTGTAACCTCTCTTCTAACGGGCACTTTAAAATGATGGCGGCAGCTTAGGGTCATGAAGGAGACGTAGATGCTGACTGTCTAATCATTCTCCGACAGCTTGTCCGTTTTTATTGGTTCATTGTAGCCCCATTGGGTAATATGGCTGTTGAAATTGCCAATGAAGAAATGAAGGTTTGGTGAAATTCCCGAGATTGAATTGAGGGTGCTTGGAATCTACTGTTTGTAGAATGATGTAACTATGACAGAGCTGAGCTCAATGGTGAGGACTTGTTGTCAACAGACATGGAGGTTGCTTCTACAATGGTTGAATTTATGGTTGGTCTTGAACTTAACATCTAGAAGTAATACCCTCAGAAGCACATACCATACTTAATTTGGTTCCACAGATGCTGTAAATCCTTTTTACGTCATCAGTTACATAATACAATATCAATCTACAACTTCAACTTACCAATTCATGTCAAAGGTGACAAAACTTTCAACCTATCAGTGCATCTCAAAGTGCATGGTCTTTTGACTGCCAAGTTTGCTAGAGACTGCCTGTATTCCAACTACTGTAGCAATATTTTTAAAGTATGGAAAGCCAGCAGGGTCTAAGCACATTCCAGCTTCGTAACAAAATCTGACTTCAGTAGTTAATTATGTTTATATTATGATTTTATGCCATTTGTGTTGCGGTTCGTTTCCAGCGGCGGCGCCAAATCTCTTTGGGGGGAAGTGAATTTTTTTGGGGGGCAGCAAAGGTGAAATTCTGGGGAGCCAAAATATCAAAAATATTGAGATTTTCAAACGAATTTTGGGTCAAAATTTGGTGATTTTTTGCCCCAAATCGCTGTTTTCTTGTCAAAATTTTGTGATTTTTGGCCCCCAAATCACTGACTTTTGCCAAAAATCTTTCATTTTCTTTGAGGTGGGGAGGGGGGTGGCAAACTGGGTGGTAAAGAAAACAAATTGAGGAGGGGGAAATGCCCTCCCTGGAGCTGCTACTGTTCATTTCGGATTACATATATTATGGTAAAGAAAAGAAGAACACTTAAAATGAAATGGCGGTCATTTTGGACAAAAGGTCCGTATGCAAGAATGCAATGATTTGAAAATCATGGTAAATATGACTTAAATTATTTTTTGATATTAAATATATTGTAATTTAATCAAATACTTTAATGTCAAGAAATTTCAAGGAACAAAAAATTGAAATATAGCCATAATATACTCATAAAAACAACAAACTATCAAAATGGCGGCCATTTTGAATTTTGGCGCCAAACTGGAACTGATTAATTGAAGAGTTATCGAAATGTTATTTTAATGTTATCCATCACTGATATTAAGTGAATAACACATGAAATAAAATCTTTAAACTTCATAAAACTTGGAATATTAGTCAAAATAAGCTAAAATATTGAAAAATGGCGGCCATTTTGAAATTGCTGGCTACCCCCCCTGCCCCTCAAAAAAAAATGTAGCTAATACTTTTTACACTTCCTAGGATCTACTCTACAACATATGAAAGTTTTATCAAATATAGCAAAAAAAATGCAACCTTCCAATATTTCCTAGACTACCAGGGCGACATGCAGAAACATTCAAAATTTCGAAGGGTTGAATCTATGCATAATGGAAAACGCCACAAGTTTATTACAACCGGGCAAGTCAAATATGGTACGAGTATAGAGGTTAAACATTCAGGATATGCCCAAAAAAGTGTCCGCTTATAATAAAATGTTTGAGAGATGATTAGAAGGAAATGAGTTCGCCAAACTGTAGCGATCAAAGGCCAAAGAAAGAAAAACTGGATACGGAACGATGCAGTCAATCCTCAGAAGCTTCACTCATAATTCCGATTTTAACGGGGAAATAACCATCACCGAAAGATTGATTTATTTGCTACACCTATCCTTACCATTGCGCATGTGGGGGAAATTTTTGCAGCTTCTACACATGTAAATGCACATTTCCAATGATTCAACAACCTGGCCGTTTCTCAAATATTCTGCCGTCACGCAACGTCATTTAATGAGCAGCCCTCTATCGATACAGGCGGCGAAATTTCCACAGTTTTGTAAGTGTTCTCATTAAAGGTGCTTGTTCCGATTTATGTCTATTGTGTTCTCTACTTGATATGAGATCCTGGCACTTGCACATACGCCCCATCAAGTACCGTGGGAAACAAACTTGCGGTTTTGATGGTAGAAGCAATAGTGCACGTTGCAAAGCCCTATTCAACACCGTGCTGATATTGATGGTTAACCATTAATTCGTCGGGTTTTTTTATATCTTGGGAATAAAATGGATTTGAGGGCTCAAATTTCAGGATACCAAAATCGATACTACTTCCGGGTAAATCAGAGGGTCCCAAAGACGATCGGAACACGCACCTTTAATCTAGCCAAATTTTTATAATGTCCTCGAGGGACATTACCTAAATCTTCATTGTACTTTCAATGACCGGTAGCCTGCTGAGAATGAAATAAAAGAGGATGCATTGTGGGATTACATATTTAAACAAATAAACTAATGTGGTAAAACGTATGCTTCTCTTTAGTCTATGGCCATTATATCACTACACATACCCTTAAGAATGGACAGAATCTTATCCGGCATACACGAATACAGTACAAGAGCAACTTGATATTGAAATACAACCTTACCTGCCATAATAAGGAGAAATATGTCCATAAAGATCACGATGAACAATTTATATGTTCCCATTTTCATTTGGTTTATTCATTTCTATGAAAAGATGGTAATTTGTAAAGAGGTTCAAGCTGTAGCTACTAAAATGGATGCACTGTTATTACCTGATAAAAACAATTGAAATACATTATTTTCTTTTAAAACAAATGATGTCAAAATGAATTTCAAGTCAGAAAGGTGTTTTTCCTTAAGGTTTTATAAAATAAAAAAATATTTGAAAAAATATTATATCAATAAATAAATATTGTGTATTTAAACCGTTTCACAGATCCATTTTATCTAAAGGGCAATGTCCAATTCGTATCTCTCTTTTGGTAAAGTGCAAATTATGTCAATAGATAAAAATGCGATATCCGGTTTTGATAAGTATATGATCGTATAATGTGGAGAAACAACGGGAGAATCCCACCTGAAATTCCCAAAGCATGACACTGGCCAAAAGACAATCGGTATACTCAAAATATTGAACCACGACATTGGATAGACAATATATCTTTTATTCTTTAAATAAAGACCATTGGGCAGATGTTTTCTATAATAAAATCAAAGCTAAAATGTAGACAATAAGCTGTATTTATGAGACTAGATCAATCTGCAGCAAGTTTTCCGACCGTTTCAGATAAAAGAATGCATGAAGGTTTGTACAAACCATAGTCACAAATAAAATCAGAGCTTTGTTTCTGATTTTTCAGTTGTTTATAACAACCTGGTGATAATTCTCAGGATAATTTCAAGTATCTTGGAGTTACTATTGACAACACTCTGTCAGGTGACACTATGGCCAACTCCGTCATCAAAAAGTTACATTGACTATTGCTGCACTTCCTGGTTTGGCAATATCAGTCAGAATTATAAGAAGAAATTGCAAATCACCCAAAATAAGATTGCACGTTTTGTTTTGAATTTGTCCGCCAAAGATCATATTGGAAAGGTGGAGCTCAATCTTTTAAAGTTCCTCAATATATCTCTGAAAGAGTTAAAGAGTTACGGCTCAACCATGTCTTCAACATCTACCATTCTCAGGGTGCTTCTTACCAATGTCAGAACTTCACAAGATCATCAAATATTCATTCTCACAGAACCAGATCAAGTGATTCTAACTTTTTTTGTTCCCAGAGTAAAAGGTATTGCGTCAACATAATTTTTTTACAATGCCATTCTGGATTGGAATGCCTGCCACCAAACATCCAAGGACATCTTCACCTAACATGCCTTTAAAATGAATGTGAAAAAAACATCTTGCTCGTAATACTCTGAGCCAAGAAATGGCTGAGTTTACAGTTTAGCCCATCCAATGGCTTTCTTTTTCTTTCCCATTTTATCATTATTTTTTCGTTCCCTGCACTTCACTCACGGCCTTTGCTTTCGTTTATTAGGACCCCATTGGAAATAAGATTCCTTCTGTGTTTGTTGGCAGGCTTAATGGGCTATCCTGGTTTTGTCAGCTTTGCTGTCAGTGTATTTTCATCCAAGTATGGCTTTGTAAGTACTTTTTATATGTGCCAGTTTTATCAATATTTCTGGTTTGTATAATTGTTAGTGTACTTTTTCTATTGCTTTATTTTATTTGCAATATATTATTGTACTTTCATGCTTCTATTACCAAATAAAAACAAACAAACAAACTTTAGTGACACAAATACAACATTACTTACAACACAAGTAACATGACTGTTGTTTGATCTGCTCTTCCCAATTTTGTTAAAGAAAGAATTTTCTGAGAAGAGAAGTTTTTGTTGATTACTTTGTATATTTTGTTTTTATTTGCATTAACATGCTTCAGTTTTCAAGTGTAAGGTCCCACAATAAAATGTCCGTATGTATGTGCGTATGTGGGTGTTGTCTGTATCTATGTGTGTCTGTGTGTGTGTCTGTGTGTGAACTTGTATGCACCCACTTTCGGGGACATACACGAGTTTTTAATAAGAAACCCGGGACCCTTCCGGAGACATCCCCGTTTTTTGCAACACGCCACGTAGTCCCCCATTAGCTAAGAAGCTTTAAAAACGCAACATACATGGGGCGTGTGTCCCCACATTTTTGCCGACCGCCAATGGTCAATAAATCTTCTACAAACATGTGTAATATTTTACGCCGCCAAAAAGGCGAAATGTGCACCTCCCCGGTTGACACACATTTCAGGAATGTGTGTGCATGTGTGTGTGATCGAAAAGTATATGCCTTATTGGTGTGGGGACATTTTTCCATTGTTGGGACGTGTTCAAATTTTTGTCTATCGTATTCGCTACCACTCTTACTTGATATGACAGCCTGACAGTTGTACACACTGACCATCAAGTACCATGGAAACAAACTTGCGGTTTTGAAGCAAGACGCGTAGTGCAACGCCCTGTGTTAATATTGATGGTTAACCTTTAAAACGGTAGGGCTTTTTGTTTTTTGTTTTTTGTTTTCGTTTTTGTTTTTTGATTTTTTTTTATCTGTATCTTGAGAAAGAAATGGATTGAAAGCTAAAATTTCAGGACGACAATGAGAAAAATATACGGTCTTTCATCTTGTGTTGTGAAGCTCAATTTTGAAACAACTCGTTGTGAAGGCAATAAGAGTCATAACATATTGCCGCAACGCGTTGTAAAGGTTTGCAACGCGTTGTGAAGGTCGCAACGCGTTGTGAGATTTATATTTTTGAAATACGTCACAGAAATCCATGGTTTTGATTGGCCGACAACGCAACGCTTTGCCGAAATGCCGCAACGCGTTGCGGCAAACGTATGACCAACATTTTGGCTTGTGGACCTTCGCAAAGCGTTGTGAATGCTTGCAACGGCGTTGGGAAGTTCGCAACGCGTGTGTGGAAGGTTATCCAACGCGTTCCAAAAAACGTTCCAAAGTATCTAGGCAATGGGTCTATTTTGTTAAATACCCAGAAATTCGTTAATTTTTGAATACGTCCACAGACATTCGTTCGTGATTTTTATTGGCACACCCGCACGCGTTTGCCGAATGCGCAAACGCGTTGCGGCAATACTATTCTTTTTAGTCATGCAGAATGTTGAAAGTATTGTGCATTTAGGGTGAAAAGTACCAAGTTTGGCACAGAGGTAGCTATTGATATGATAATAAATAATAAGAATAACAGAAGCATTTATATGGCACTCTACAAAGCACACAGCGCCTTACAAAGATCTATAAAGAGATAGTTTTTCAGGCACTTCTTGAACAAAGACATTGTTGTACTCCTAATGCTAGATGGAAGCACATTCCCCCAAGCAAGGGTGCTGCCGTCGTAAGCAACTATCGCCTCTATCGCCCTGCTTTCTTTTTAGAGCGAAAAACCGGGTAGCATCAGAGGCCGAGCGTAGTTTTTGTCTATAACTGCCTGAAATAATATCAAATGCAGACTGATAAGATCCTTGAGATAGGTATGAGCTTCTTATGGATACATTTGTAAACATATGTACATCAACTTAAAGATAATTCTTTCCTTAAACAGGAAGCCAGTGTAAGACCTTAGGAGGCTGACAGAGGGCTGGTCCCGTCCGCATGCAAACACCAAACGCGGCAGCTTTATTTTGGAGGCGCTGGAGGCGTTTAAGGTAAATTTCACGCGCACCATATAAAAGAGGCTTGAATAATCAATACGTGAGAGGACCAGGCGCTTCGGGACAGCGTCGATGACAAGCATCCTGTGTGATGAATTGACGGATACGCCAAGAATTACGAATATGAAAGTTCACAATTTTACAAAAAAATTACTGACAGATGGGACATATTGAGTGAAGCATCATAATAACACCAAGGTTTTAACAAAGTTGAAGGCTTAATACAAGCATTACGGAGTGTTTTAATCAATGGTAAGGCAAGGTATTCAGTACTCTGGGACTAGCAATGACAAAAATCAGTTTTGTCTTGGTTTGCGCTGTAAGCGTATGTGAACCATTCCAGCATTAATTTCAGATGCAAGTAGGAAAGTAGTACGAAAATTGTTACAGCCTGTTTCATAATCATCCTCTTTTTTTGGATTGAAATGAGTATACAAATGCCGATATCATCCGCATAGCATGGAAACAAATATTTGTACTTCGGATATTAACCAATAGGACTGGTGTACATTATAAAAGCTTGAGGGCAATGATGGAACCCTGTGGTAATGACTATATTGTAACATATGTTCAACTGTGAATATTATTTATAAAACCTTGGTAATCCTGTTTTTCAAAGGTAGGTTTTTACCATGAAAGAAACAACATTTACTATACCCAAAACGAAATTTCAGTCTCTGAAGGAAAACAGCATGGTCGACCGTGTCAAAAGCGGCAGCGACATGTCAAGTAAAAACCAAAAGGACAGCTTAGTGTTTCGAGGAGTTGGAGGATGTCATTTTTAACCAAGAAGAGCAGTTCAGTGCCTTGTGTGGTTGTGACATTTTTTGTATGAAGATTGCGTAAATTCACCAGGTTTTATCCCAATCCCACATGATTAATTACCTGGTATGAAGAGCTTTCTCAATTAAAGTTTTGTATAGAAATATAAAGTTAGAGACTGGCCGGTAATTCTTCAAGGTGTTCGGCTCACGATGGGTTTCTTAAGAACAGGGTTGTGGATAGATTGCTTGAGGGTAGTTGGGAATATACCAGAAACAAACGTGATTGTATTGACAATTCTTGTCAATATAGGTGCGTAATAATACATCGATGTTATTTTTAAACCAAAACGGAGGGAAGGTATCTAGGGAACAAGATTTGTTTGAGAACTCCGAAATCAATTATGCTAAACAAATATGGTCTAGGGCCAAATTAATTTCCTTCCAATATGGCCGCCATTTTGAAAATGGCCGCCACCCTATAAAAAGGCATTAATTATCGCAAATTCGTGATATATGGTTTTAAACTTTATTAATAGGTCAGATAA
Organism: Ophioderma brevispina; assembly: GCA_023653785.1. Classification (NCBI taxonomy): domain Eukaryota; kingdom Metazoa; phylum Echinodermata; class Ophiuroidea; order Amphilepidida; family Ophiodermatidae; genus Ophioderma; species Ophioderma brevispina. Next base: position 15,658 of record JAMKCH010032643.1, read on the forward strand.
GACTTGGTTTAACTTTTTAAGGGGGGTATGGGGTATGAATATGATATAAAAAATTGTCCTATTCCAGAAAATGAGATAATGCAATGGCTTAATTGTGTAGATTGTAATCTACAAATGCTTTTTATTCGATCGCAATTGGACATTTCCGTTCCCGAGATAGAGCTGATCAAAGTGAAAAAGTGAGTAGTGTACGCAAAATTGCCAAAATGCACCATCTCCTATATGTGAAAAATTCAAGGAAGGGGTTATATTAAGTATTTTAAAAAGATATTTATTGATGAAACTATAACACATGTATTTGGCTTAAGTTGAAGTAAAAAATAACATTCTCATATTATTCTTTCCATAATTTCTAAAGTAATAATAAGGTCACCGGGTAGGGTAAGTGATTTTTATGTATTTTATTGTTTTTCTCACCCTGCGATATTTAAGAAAATTATTTAAAAAATAATAACAGGACAATGGATGCACCTAGTTCGATGATTCTTTCATTTAATAATATGATATCAGTATAAATGAATTTAAAACAAACTTCCATATTTCACATCAAGAGCCCTCAAATTTGTCTAAATGTTTCGAGGCCTAAAATCGTTTCGTTGAAAATACGGCCAAACATCCAAACGAGAACGAACGTAACTAGAGAAAGCTACATGCTATGACATGAAATTTGGCACAAATATTAAGGAAATCACAGGCCGAGTGAACCATGAAGCCCGATTTTCAAAAATGTGTCCAAATTCAAATTACTGGTTGCCATGGCACGGTATATTTAAAAAATCGGCTTCATGGTTCACTATGTATTTACCTCCTGCATATCTCACCCAAGTTCGTCCATAGACAGTTGGTTATTTAGTTCCATTCGTTCTCGTGTTTAGCCAATCAGAGGCTTACGTGGTTACCATGGCAACCAGAGCAAATGTCCATGGAAGTTATAACTTTGTGACACGGG
>JAMKCH010032644.1:0-18509 GCA_023653785.1 Ophioderma brevispina
TATGCATTGCAGATGGGACAAACTATTCTCTTATTTGACACATTAAGCTAGATGAAACTTTCAATTTTTAACCAAATTGGAGCAACTTTCTGATTTTGACCCCTGTACAAATAGAAATTGACTTTTGTTTACAATTTAGCCATTTTTTTACCCTATAACTAACTCCCAAACCAAAGGGTCAGAGATGGTACAAACTATACATTTTTGGAATCCATATGGCTTGACTGACAATAGGGCCTTGGCAGTACATTTCAGTTCACGTGATGGGGAGCATTTTAAAAATTTGACCCATGTGTAAACTTAAATTGGCCTATTGTAAAGTTATACCACAATTGAGAGTAACTACCTACCTCCATTGATGTAAAGGGTCCATACTACTACAAAGGTGTCAAACCTTTTCTGTAGGAAGGGTACTGCTGATGATTTGCACTGGGTCCCAAGCCTCCTCTATTAATACACATTTTTCAAGCCATCCCCTGGCGTTTATGTTAGCACATTAATTCCCAATAACAAAACTATACCCAAATATGACTTTTGATGATTTTTTTCGATGTTTCGGATGAGCAAATCGCTGCTTATCCCTTTAAACAACCCTGGATCCTCTTTGGAAAATTTAACCTTCTTATTGGACGTGGGCTACTTCTAGCCCAGATTTCCCAGCTAGTTTCATTGTTTTAGGCAACAAGTGAAGCTGAACCATTGCTACACCTAGCGAGACAATAGCAATTTTGGCCGAACCTGCCCTTGATTTTTAGACATGATTCCTCACCCTCTGTTCTGTTTTTTATGAAACTGTAACCTCGATATCATTTTGTTTGGCCCCCAAATTGGTGCTGGCTGCATGTCACAACAGGCCAATCTTTACCGCTAATTCGTGGTGTAGGCGTGTCCAGGGGGAAATTGCCCTAGCACAGGTCCAATTAATGTGTTAACAAAAAGTTGGTTTTCAATATGAGCATTATATTGAATACACATCATCATGTAGATTGTGTATGTGGGGTGTGTGTAATAATGCATAATGTAGTGCACATACCTGGATAGATTCCATTTTGACAGAGGTCAATCATTTTTCTTGTGAATAATAAATATGATTTTTTTTTCCTAATCCATTATCATGTCTTATTGGATAGGCTAGTGCCGAATATTTAATCAGTGGATACACCAATTAACTTCAGCATTCACTACTCACGATAGAACACCTACCCCCATCCAATAATAAATGAAATGAGACTGGATAAGCAAAACAGAGCTATAGTTTCGGGGGCTCCATGATGACAAAGAATAAAGTTGAAACTAAACTTGTGTGAAGAGTCACTAATCACGTGCCTATATGCCTTACTGTTGTAGGTGACTATAGTCCCAGTTGACTATAAAACTTCTACACCTTTTTGTCTTCCGCTAACACGGATTCACATCGCACTCCGCAATATTGCTGTGTGAGGATTGGAGCAAAGAAAATTTGACCGGATGCCCTTTCATCAAAGTCAATGGCTAAAGCTAACCCTCCACATCAGATTTGGTTAGAAACCCAATGGGGTGAACGGTTAGCAACCCCGACACCTGACCCTGTGACAGTGTACTGGTTACCAGGATGATAGTAGCATCCCTCAAGAAAATCTGACCTGACATTTAGAACTTAAACAGATAAATTCATCAACAGGTTTTCAAATTACCTATTTAAAACTCCAGTACTACTTGCCCAGTTCAAAATTGTTTTTTTCCAACCCAGTTCACATCACTAAGAGTGTCCATCCAGTATAAACTCCAGTGTGTCCATGAGTTATGCAACCTTTTCTGAAAATTGGCCCCAGACACATCAAGCTTGCATATACAGCCTTATACCTTTCTTGCCCACAATTCACAGCTAGCTTCCCCAAAGGTGTTCACGGGCGGAAGATTGGAAGCTACTTCATGCACGATCATTTCAAAAACGACCTGACCATATCGGGTTACGATTTAAATGAAAAACACCAGAGCATGGGCCTACATGGCAAGGCGCCCAAGCTCACCCACAAGTCCTGGCCCATAGAGCGGCTCAAATTGCACTAGTCACTCGGTTTCACTCCACTGTGCTTAAAATTAATGCCAAAGCAAAGGGGACAAGCGTGCCTGCATTAAGTCCTAATCGGAGCCTTGGGTGATGACCAGGCGGATACAGATGTGTAAGCACAACATTGGAACTTGTGAAATTTTCCACCCCACTTTCCAGAAAGGATATTTGTAATCATCATACCACAAAGGGGCCATCAGTACCGCCGAGAGGGGGGTCAAATGGGTAATTGACCCCGGGGTCCTAGGGGTCCCGGTTCCCTAGGGGCCCTTGCCAGTGTGAAAAAGTCAGAGAGGAGAAAAAGTGAGAGATGGAGAGAGAGGGACAGAAAGAGATGGCGGATAAAGGGGTGACTCGGTTCCCACTCCTACGGCAATAATACCTCCTTACGTTGAAAAAATAACCCTGTAACCACGAAACTTTTCATTTTTTCGCGCTACGCGCGCGCCTAATAAATTTAGTGCCGGGCCCTATCTGGGTTTTAGAATTTCACAAATAATCTAAATATTTTGTTTTATAAAAATGGGGTCATGAATTTAAAGTGGAAAACTACTTACCAATTTCAAATGTTCATCAAATTTTCATGAGAAAAATTGTGTTTTGGAAGTGAACATTGAAAGGTTCCGTGTTTCGAGTGGGTGGGACACTCCTCCGCACCACCCCTGGCCGTCTCCATAAACACTCTACAATGAATAATTCAAACATAAAAACGTTTGCATCAAACTACCATACCCCGCGGTGCTTACGCGGCACATGGCCGCTTCATAGCCACTGTAACTTCAAAATCCCCACCGGGCATAGGGGTATGGAAAACGTTTAGTTGGTAAAAGGGGGCCCGTAAAGCAAAGTTGTTTCTTTATCCGGTGATGATTATTGTGATTTTCTGGATCTCCTCGGTGGCCCTGGTGGCCATAAGTAAGCTTCTCATAATCAGACAGAACTGGTTACATTTGTAGATGTGTGGTCCACTGGTTAGGGTATAGCCTTTGGTGCTGACGTCCTCGGTTAATTTCAGCGAGTCCACTTTCCGAAATTCAACAAATCGGGTTCTTAATCTAGATTTTTATATGAATAGAGCTATTGATAAAATTAGATTCAAATCTTTAGAGTAGACGTGCGTTAAGCAGCCAGTCCCATGTACAGAGATGTTATTAAAAGTCAGAATTTGCTTCCTAATGGTTTTCACTTTGGACTTGGCAAACTGATCCATGATAATACAAATCCATTATAGAGTGACGTTAAGCTGTCAGTCCCATGTACAGAGCTGTTGATTTAAAATATTAGGAATTGTGCTCTCCTAATGGTCAGGTGGACTTGGGTCCATCTGAACCATGATAATACCAACCCATGAGGTGACGTTAAGCTGTCAGTCCCATGTCAGAGCTGTGAGTAAAATTAGAATTTGCTCTCATAATGGTCCAGTTGGACTTGGGCAAACTGAACCTGATACAATAACCAACCCTGTAGATTAGACGTTAAGCTGTAATGTCCCATGTACAGAAAATGGTGATTAGAATGTGCTCTCCTAATGGTTCAGTTGTACTTGTTTGCCCACTGAACCTGATAATACCAAATCCTTTAGAGTGGATGTAAGCTGTCATCCCTATGTACAGGCGGTTTGATTAAAATTAGAATGTTGCTCTCCTAATGGTTCATGTTGGAACGTGGGGCCAACTGAACAATGATAATACCAACATCATCAGTCCCTGTATACAGAGCACTATACCGTTCATGCAAATTACGGTATTTTCAAAAAGAATAGGGTGATGCCTAGCGGTCCCAATTTCATCCCGTCAATGGACCCATCATGTAGAGTCTCTCTGTGGGTTATCAAGGACATAGTATGAAAAATCAAATACAAGCATGATGATGTTACAGAGGTTCTGCGGTCTTACTTCAAATTGAAAGAATTAGCAGGAGTTGTTCAACAAAATGCCAATCCATGGTCTTTGCAATAACAAGCAGCGCATGCCCCCTGGATTTGTGTATACTTGAAGATAGAAAATCGGCCGTTCTGATGCGCACCATTTTCATGTGGTAGTAATGCTGTCTCTACTGAAGATATAGCAATTCTGCCGTCTGATACCCACAGTTTCAGCAGCAATGATGTCTTACTGAAGATAGCACATCAGTGGCTGATGCCATCAGTTTCGGCAGCAATACTGATCTTAAAGATAACAAAAATATGTGCGCCTTATGTCCAACAGTTCAAGAGCATTTTGTGATCTTTTGGGAAAAAATGATGGTCAAACCTTTTTCAGCAACAATATGTTCTACTGACAGACAGCCAATCTTGGACTGAGATAGCAAGTCTGTTGTGCCAAACCCTTTCAACAATGCAGTATATCTGTAATATGCAAATCCAGGGCTGATGGCCAACAGTTTCAGCAGCAAATATGTCGACTGAAGATATCACATCTGCTTTTTTTGTCTGATGCCAACATTGGCAGCAGCAAAAACTGTCTACTGAGATAACAAATATGATTGGTGGTGGCCAAATTTCAGTAGCAATTGCCGTATAGAAGATAGCAAATATTGATTGTTTAGTGCCCATCAACCAGAACTTGGGCAACCGAACCCATGATTTAATACCCATCATTGGGAGGCGGACGTTAAGCCAATGGTCGCATTGTACGAGCGATATCCTGTGTAAGCAACTCACAGTCAGTTTAAAAAAGAGTAGGGTGATTACCCGTGGCTGTCTCCTCCATTCCCCAAGTGAATGGACTCCAATGGACAGAAGATTCTGCAGCCATTGTAGCAGTTTTCTTGAATTATGCCATGATGAGCTAGTTTTATGGAGGTTTATTCTGTCTACTAAAGATCGCAATCCCTTGCAAATGGTATCAAAACTGTTTCAGCAAGAAACGCTGTGTCCACTGAGATAGCAAAATATGTATTTGTGCCCCATATTTTCAGTACCAATGATGTCTAAAGTAGGCAAATTCGTCTGACGTTTCGAACACTTTTCAGTAGGTGCTTGTCTTACTGAAGATAGCAAATCCAGGACTGATGGCCAACAGTTTCAGCAGCAATACTGTGTACTGAACATAGCAAATCTGCAGGCTGGTCGTCTCAACTGTTCACATAATGACTTTATTCTGAAGATAGCAAATTTGCTTACTGATGGCCAATTAGTTCAGCTGCATTTGACACTGTACATATGATGCAAATCAGATGGCTAAGGACAACAGTTTCAACAGCACCGCTGTCTACTGAAGATAGCAAATATGGCTGTATGATGCCAAACTTTTCAGCGTGCTGTCTAATGAATCTAGCAGCCCAAAACTTATGCTAGTTTCAGCAGTTTCAGTTTCAGCAGCAGTCTATGAGATTAGCAAACGTGATGGTTGATGACCACATCTTCAGCAGCGTTGCTGTCAACTAAGATTGCAAATCAGTGATGGATGATGCCCAAACGTTTCAACAGCGGTACGGTTTGCTAAAGTAGCGATTATTGCTGTCTACTAAGATAACACACAAATCTGCTATCTGAGTCCAAACAGTGTATCTAGCAGCAATGCTGTTTACTGAAGATACAAAATCTGTCATCCGTTGTTCACAGTTTCCATCTGCTGTCCTACTGAGATCGGAAATTGGGATTATTTGTGCCCCACATTTTCAGCAGCAGGGCTTTCTACAGAAGATAGCAAATTTTGGTTGGCTGATGCCCAACAGTTTTCAGCATCCGTGATGTTATGAAAGATAGCAGTAGCAAACCTGTTGGTTCATGCTCAGCAGTTTCAGCAGCATTGCTTTTGTCTATTTAAGATAGGAAATTGGACTTGCTGATGCTAAACAATTTCAGCAGATTCGTATAAAGACGAGAGCCAATCTGATGGCGAGGGTTGGCAACAGTTGTCTACTGAAAGACATCAAATCTGTTATCTTTGTCCAACACTTTCATTTGTGTAGCTGAGATAGCTTTAGCTGTTGATGACCAACAGTTTCCAGCAGCCAGGGATGTCTATTGAAGATAGCAACCTGCTGAGTTGATGCCCTACAGTTTCAGCAGTTATCAAACTAGGGGCTGATTATCCAAACAATTTCAGCCAGCATTGCTGTCTAATGAAATAACAAAATCTGATGGAGATCCAACAGTTTCAGCCAATGTCTACTGAAAAAAAAAGAGATAGCCAAATATGCGGCAGATGCCCAACAGTTGCAGCAGCAGTGCAGTCTACCAAAGATGGCAAAAATGCTTGGTTTTTTATTCAGCAGCAGTTTCAGCAGCATTGCTGTCTATTTAAGATAGGAAATTGACTGCTGATGTGCCATAACAGTTTCGGAGCATTTCTGTGTACTTGAAGGATAGCATATCTGCTGGTGATTCCAACAGTGTAAACAGCAGTGTCTACTGAAGATATCTAATCTGTTAGCATATGCCAACACAAGATAGCAAATCTAGACAGATGTTAAACAGTTTAGGTAGTGGTGCTGTCGCTGAAGCTAGGCAAATCTGTATGATGCCCACAGTTTCAGCAGCGTGCTGTCAACTTAACCTTTCGACACGGGCCAATTTTTTTTTTCTGTATACGTAATATAAGCACAGATTGAGTGGCTGTGAGAGGACACAAATGCTTGGCAGGTTCATTTGGAAAGCCATATAAAAAGAATATCAGCAAAGACTAGGCTTGTTTGGACTATGAGATGCTTTTCATGATAGTGATCGAATATGCACTGGGAAAAATTGATTTTATTTTGACCCTTTTTTGTGAAACAAAAATTTGACAAATGTTGGACTGTGTGAGCGAATGGAGTCGGCTTGCCGGTTCAAAGGATAAGATAGCAATTGACTTGCTAAATGGCAAACAGTTTTAGGAGCATTTCTGTGTACTGAAGATAGCATATTCTGCTGGCTGATTCCCAACAGTTTCAACAGCAGTGTCTACTGAAGATATCTATAAGCTGTTATCATATGTCCACACCACAGATAGCCAAATCTATTACAGAGTCAAACAGTTTAGGTAGTGGTGCTGTTGCTGAAGCTAGCAAATCTGTCTGATGCCCAACAGTTTAGCAGCAATGCTGTCAACTTACCCTTTCGACAAGGGGCCATTCTGTATTGTTTACGTAATATGAGCACATATGTGTGTGCTTTAGAGATGGCATCACAAAATGCTGCAGGTTCATTTGCGAAAAGCCATCTAAAAAAGAATATCCGCCAAGCTAGGCTGTTTGGACTAATTTAGATGAATTTTCATGCCTGATTCTGAATATGCACTGGAAAATGATTAATTTTGACCTTTTTGAAAACAAATTTGACAAATGTTGACTGTTGAGCGACTGAGTCGCTTGACGTGTTCAAAGGATTAATGATAGCAATTGAATTGTAATGGCAAACAGTTTTAGGAGCATTTCTATCTACTGAAGACAGGAAACTTCCTGCTGATTCTTAAGTTTCAGCAGCAATGAGTCTCTACTGAATAAATCAAAATCTGTTTTCCTTAGGTCCAACACTTTTAATTGCGTCATGGCTTTCAGCAGCATTGATGCTACTGAAGGCGATGCCCAACAATTTTGTCTACTAAAGATAGCCAAATTGCTGTCTAATGGCCTATTGAAGAAGACAAAGTACTTGCTGATGGGCAGTTTCAGCAGCCTTTGCTTCTATGAGATAGCAAATCTGCTGTCCGATGTCCAATACTTTTTAGCATCATTAATGTCTACTGAAAATAGCAAATCATGATGGTTGATGCCCAACAGTTTCAACTGTTCAGCAGCAATGATGTCTATAAGATTGCAAAATCAGGATTTTGGGTTATACGAAGGTGGGTGTGTGGAATTGGCTACATGGCCCCGAGGGTGACAGGTGGTGGGTTTTTGAAAAGGGGGTTGTCCCACTCCTGAGCGTGGTGGTGTGTGGTGGGGGGGGGGGGGTGATTGCAAGCTGGGTACTTGCGGGCATATCCCCTTCCCAATTGAGTTAAGTATCGAAAAAATAGACTGGTTTTATCAATTATCCAAGATTTTCGAATTTGTGGACATTGAGTGTTCCATAAACGTGACAGAATTACGCTTAATCACATACCCGATTGTTTGTAGAAAACCACTTTCCGGGCCCGGGTTTCATATAAGTTAAGATTAATATTTTAAGATAAAAGCGAAACTAACAGGAGTTATTTTCTGAAAGTTATTAAATCCTTTTTTTTAGCCAATTAAAGAAGAGATTTCAAAGAATTTTCGTATAGATGAGATTTATGAAGTTAAAATCCAGTCCCTTTTTATAAACTGGTTCTATTTTTATTAATGTTATTGATAAAGAAGTGTTAGATTCTGAAGAAGAATAGATTCTTATTAAATTCACTAAAGATTAATCTTAACCTTTGTAAAACAGGGACCTGGATGCTCAAGACTGGTGCTGATTGGCCTTTATTTGTTTAAATTAGAGCAGTTTGTCTTTTTTCCTGTGCTATACAGGCATATGCACAAGTGGGGTTTGAAAAAAACACTGAAAGGGTTTAATAATTGATATTAGGGGGCAGAACGATGGGCGCCGCTCGCAGTAGTGGGGGGGACCTTTACTCTTAAATGTGCTCTATTGAATCATAGAAAATCTACTGCACTGCTGTCTACGAAGATAACATAAACAATTATGGGATGATGCCCAGCATGTTCAGCAGCATTCCTGTGTAATGAAGATATCAGCAGCAATAAATTATTGTCTACTGACAGATAGGAAACCTGCTGGTTGATGCTCATCAGTTTTTAGCAGCATTGCTTTACTTAAAGGCTGATTAAGAGATTTCCTGATGAGAGCGCACTCCAGATTTTTCAAAAACCACTCGTTGTTTTTTGCATATAAAAGCTATATCCATATACTAATCGCGTGTGAAATAAATAAGCCAAATCGGACGTCCTTATATAGAAAAAATAACAACCGTTTTCATAAAATCTGGAAATTTTTGTTATACACCTTTTTTTTTTTTTAATTTTATTATATATTGTGCATAAATGGTTACTGCATGAAAACGCAAAAATCCTACGATTCATCTCTACTGTTTTGAATCAAAGCATTTTAGGTGACTATCTTTAGTTCTCGATGACTATTTTTAATTGCTACACAAACAAATATATTTCACAAAGCTCTGATTTAGCCTTTAAGACACCTCAGTAAATCTACTGTCTGATGCCAACATCAATTTGATCAGACCTGCTGTCTACTGGAAGATATCAAATCTGCTGTCTGATACCACAGTTCAACAGGCATACTGTCTACTGAAAATAGCAATCTGATTGTTTGGTGCCCACATTTTCAGTCAGTAAATGTTGGTCTACTGAAGATATCAAATCCCATTGGCTGATGCCCACATTTTTGGCATCAACGACTAATTAAGGATAACAGCTCTGCTGACTGATGTCCAACAGTTCTCAAGAGCAATCGTTTTTGCTGAATGTAGAAATATGCTGCTGATGGTCCACAGTTTCAGCAACCATACTGTCTACTGACGAGATAGCCAATCTGGTACTGTGATATAGCAAGTCCTGATGTCGCACACTTTCAGCACTGCTGTCTACTGTAGATAGCAAATCCAGTGGCTGATGGCTAACAGTTTCAGCATCAAATACTGTCTCCTGAAGACTAGCTTATTATACTGAAAAAAAAAATAGATTAGTAAATCATCGCCTGATGCCCAGCAGACCGCACTTGGGCAACCGAATCCATGATAATACCCCATCCTTCAGAGGGGACGTTAAGCCATTAGTCCCATGTACATAGAGTCACTATACCGTACATGCAAATCATACAGTCCGGTTTCGAAAAGATAGGTGTTATTACCCTAGGCTGTCCCAATTCCACCCGGGAATGGACTCCAATGGAAAGAAGCTTCCTGTAGCTGTAGCGGCTTTCTTGGGTTAGCCCAGGCATGATGATGGGTATGTGGCGGTTCTGTCTGTCTACTAAAGATAGCAAATCCCTTGGCAAGGGTCAACAGTTCTAGCAGCCAAGTATGTCTACTGAAAATGGCAATCTGATGGCTTATGGTCAACTGTTCAGCAGCAATGCTGTCTAATGGAAGATAGCAAATTTATTATTTGTGCCCCACATTTTCAGCAGCAAGGCTGTTCTACTGAGAAGAGCTGTCTGTGATGGCAAGTTTTTCAGAAGGGCAGTCATTTACTGAAGATAGCAAGTATGATGTTGATGTCCAACGATTTCAGCATTGCTGGCTGCGAAGTGCAATCCAGTGAATGATGCCCAACAATTTCAGATAAGTGTTGCCTATTGAAGATAGCAAATGTGATGTGATGACCAAAATCTTCAGCAGCAGTGCGTATTTCTACCTAAGATTCAGTGACTGATTCTCAACACGGGTTCAGCAGTGGTGATGCCTGCTGAAGAGAGTCTTAGATAGATTATGCTTGTTGAGGCCAATCAGGTTTTCGTGCTTTGTTCGGAAGAGAGCCCCGGGAGAGAGCAAACCTGCTCGGCTTAGCCTTTAACGTGTCAGCAAGCATTGCTGTATATTAAGAGGATAATCAGATGGCTCGATATGATACCCAACATTTACGCAGCAGTGCTGTCTTCTGAAGATAGCAATTGGCTGATGATACCACCGCCTTCTACAGCATGCTGTCTAATGATTTGGTTAGTAAATTGCTGTCTGATGGCCAACAAATTCGCAGCCAATATTGTCTACCTTAAATATAACAAATCTGCTGTCTGATGTTCCAACAGTTTCAGCAGCAAGCTGTCTACTGAAGACATCAAATCTTGTCACCGATGACAAACAGCTTTCATAGCTGTCTACTGAAGATAACAATCTGACGGTTGATGTAGCAACAGTTTCCGAGCAGCAATACGTCTACTGAAGATAAGCAAATCTATGGTGATACAAAACAGTTTCAGTCTGCATTGCTGTCCAAGGAGATAACCTATTGATGGATTATTAAACAGTTTCAGCATCAACGTTGTCTAATGAAGATAGCAAATTGTGGCAGATGCCCAACGGTTTCAGGCAAGCAGGCAGTACAGTCTACCAATAGATGGCAAATATTGCTGGTTTATCCTCAACAGTTTCAGCAGCATTTTCTGTCTACTGAGAATAGCAAATCTGCTGTGCTGATTTCCCAACAGTGTCAGACAGCATGAGTCTACTGAAGATCAAATCTGTTATCTTATGTCCACACTTCAGTGCTGTCTGCTGACGATAGCAAAAATCTACTGTCGATGCCCAACAGTTTCATGTAGTGGGCTGTCTGCTGAGCTAGCATATCCTCTGTCTGATGCCCAACAGTTTAAGCAGTAATACTGTCTACTATGATACAATCTGCTGGCTGATATACACTGTTTCAGCCAGCTTGCTGTCTACTGAAGATGGCAAATCTGCTTATTCATACTCAACAGTTTCAGTAGCATTGCTGTGTCTTAATAGCAACTTTGGACTTGCTATGGCAACAGTTTTAGGAGCATTTCTACTACTGAAGATAGAAAATCTGCTGGCTGATTCCCAATGCTATCTACTGGAAGAAAATCAAATCTGTTATCTTATGTCCAACCTTTCATTGGTTGCTGTCTGCTGAAGATAGCATTTATGCCTTGTTGAATGCCCCACAGTTTTCATAGCATTGCTGTCTATTAAAGATAACAATCTGCTGGCAAGTCAAACAGTTTCAGCGTCAATTCTGTCACTGAAGATAGCAAATCGCTGTCCTGGATACACAAACAGTATCAGCGGCATGCTGTCTACTGAAAATAGAGAAAAAATGAATACGGTGCTCTAAAGAAATGTTGTCTTCATAAACTTCAACTACAAAATAATATACAACAGGACACACAGCACAATAAGGAAAACTTAAGAAATCTACCAAGTTATTTAGCATTTTTTTCAAGCATCATGAAATAAAGCTGCTTAAGGACGGTGGAAGGTGCCTTTCTATTGTTAACGGGAAGCTTATTCCGGAGCCTAGGACCAATGACGTTATTGATCCGTCACCAAATCTATGTCTTGGTACGAGTATCACAAGCCGTTTACATCAGAAGAAGACACTTTTGTCTATGATTCATTCCATAAACAGGCAACCAGTAATTAAGGAAATGATCAAAGCTGAGATACTCTGGTCAAAATACCAAATGCGCAGCTTTAATTTGCAAGCACTGAGCCATTTGAGATCTATTTGAGATTTATTGGCACCGTATAGTAATAAGTTGAGTGGGCCATGTCAATCGGTGAGCAGGCAAAGATCGTACACAATGGTTGCAAGCACCAAGTGATAACCTACGAATAGGCCATAAATTACGAATAGGTAATTTACACTTTTCAAGATACACTAAACATCTGATTGAACAATACGCCTGTTGGATCATGATAACCCCAAGGTTAATATACTTCACACAGATGCAGAAACAGAATATGGCCAAGACAATAATTGGTCTTTTCATTGATTCTCTGCACACATGTTTGGCCATCCAGTGTTCTCTGTCATATATACAGCTTGAAATTTTTTGAAGAGCAATGCTCACAATCACCTGGATCTTTGGATTACCCGCTACTCACAGAACAGCTGGGTATCACCACATATGATGAATTTTATCATCATATTCCCTCATAATGCACCGACTGATGGGTATTACATTATTAAACTTGTGGACTAGACAGTGGAACCCTGAGGAACAGAATACTTGAAAATATCGGCTTGGACATTTCATTGTTAACCCTCACCCGAGGTGATGATTTGTCTCATAATATCACCGACTGGATGAGTAGACATTATGAAACCGAACCCTGAGGAACAAATCCAGAGGCTCAGCCCAACAGTTTTGTCTAAGATAACAAATCTGCTATCTAATGCCCAACAGTTTAAAACAGCATTGCTGTCTCTTAAAAGGACAAAAGTGTACTTGCTGATGGGCAGTTTTCAGCATCCTTGCTGTCTACTGAAGATAGCAATCTGCTGTCCGATGCCCAATAGTTTCAGCCGCATTGCTGTCTACTGACGGTACAATCTGCTTGTCTGGTGTCCCAACAGTTTCAGCAGCAAGAAATCCACTGGCGGCTTGCCAATAGTGTCAGCAGCAATGCTGTCTATTGAAGACAGAAAATCTACTGCATGCTGTCTACTGAAGAAAGCATAACATTTAGGGCTTGATGAATTCCCATTATGTTTCAGCAATTTCAGTCCTACTGAGATATTCAGCAGCAGTTCTGTCTCTTAAGATAGGAACCTGCTAGTTGAGTGCCCATCATTTTAGTCAGCATTGCTTTTCTTAATATAAATCTACTGTCTGGTGCAACAGTTGAGCAGCCATGCTGCTCTGAGATATCAAATCTGTTTTCTTATGTCCAACAGTTTCATGGCTGTCTACTAAAGATAACAAATCTACTGGCCTACTGAGATCTGTGGCTGATGGCCAACGTTTTTCAGCAGCATGCTGTCTACTGAAGACCGCAAACTTCTGTCGAATGGCCAATTGTTTCAGCAGCATTACTATCTCTGAAGAAGCAAAATCGCAATCTGAAGGCCCATAGTTTCACAGTCAATACTGTCCTAACCTGAAGAATAGCCAAAAATCCTGCTTGGGTCTGATGGGTGCCCAACAGTTTTCGAAAAAAAACCTCAGCGCTGTCTAACTGAAGATCTGGCGCACAGACTTTTTTTCTGGGAGGGGGCAAACGGGGGAAAAGTGAAAAAAAAAACAATTTTTGGGGGGGGCAAACAGGGGGGGTGTTTTTTTTTTTTTTTTTTTTTTTTTTTTTTTTTTTTTTTTTTTTAATTTTTTAGTTTTTTGATTTTTTAACATTTTTGGCCAAAACTCCCTCATGTTTTCTCTGGATTTGGCCGTGGGGGGAAGGAAGAGGGAAAGGGGGGGGGGCAAACTAGGGGAAGAAAAAACTTTGTGGGGAAAAAGCCCCCCCATTCCCCCTAGTGCGGCGCCGCCACTGCTGAAGATAGCAAATCTGCTGTCTGAGCCCAATAGTTTCAGCAGCAATGCCTTCTACTGAAGATAGCACAATCTGCTGGTCTGATGGCCAATTGTTTTCAGCAGCAATGCTATCTACTGAAGATGCAATTTGCTATCTGAGCCCAATAGATTTCAGCGGCAGTACTGTCTACTGAAGATAGCATAACAATTATGCTGGATGATGCCCAGCGGTTTCACCAGTATTTCTGTCCTACTGACGATATTCAGCAGCAGTTCTGTCCTACTTAAGATAGGACCCTGATAGTTCTGCCATCAGTTTAGCAGCATTGCTGTACTAAGATAGTAAATCTACTGTCTGTGCCAACAGTTTGAGCAAGCCATGCTGCCACTGAAAGATCAATCTGTTTTCCCAACAGTTTCATTGCTGGCTACTGAAGATAACAAATCTACTGCCTACTGAAGATCTGTTGTCCTGATTGCCAACGTTTCCGCAGCAATGCCTGTCTACTGAAGACAGCAAATCTACTATCTGAAGCCCCCTAGTTTCAGGCAGCAATACTGTCTACTGCAGATAGCACATCTCTGTCTGATGCCCAACAGTTTTAGCAGTAATACTGTCTACTGAGCATTGGCGGCACCAGACTTTTTCTTGGGGAGGGGCAACGGGGGAAAAGTGATTTTTTTTGGGGGGGCAAAGTGAAAATTCGGGGGGTGGAATTATCAAATATTTGGAGATTTTTAACCAATTTTGGCCAAAAATCCCTCATGTTTCTTTCGGCCGGACTACAGGGGTGGGGGCAAACTGGGGGAAGAAAAAAATTGTGGGGATAATCACCCATGCACCCCCCCCCGTGGCGGCCCGCCACTGCTGAAATAGCAATCTGCTGTCTGATGGCCAATTGGTTTAGCAGCAATGCATATCTACTGAGAAGCCAATCGCTACTCTGAGCCCAATAGTTTCAAAAGCACACGAAAACAAAGGGAAAAAACAAAATGAAAAGGAACAGCAGTACCTGTCTACTGAAGATAGCAATCGCTGTCCTGATGCCAACAGTTTTTAAGCAGCCGAAGCTGTCTACTGAAGCATAGTCTTATTCTGGGGGCGGGGCAACTTGGGGAAATGAATTTTTGTTGGGGGGGGCCAAAAGTGAAATTCTAAGGGGGGGGCAAAGTATCAATATTTGAGATTTTTACAAATTTTTGGCCAAAATCCCTCATTTTTCTCTTGGCCGGGGAAGGGGGGGGCAAACTAGGGGGAAAAAAATTGTGGGGGAAAAGCCCCCCCATGCCCCCTGTTTGCGCCTCCACTGCGGAAGATAGCAAATCTGCTGTCCGAAATCCCAATAGTTTCAGCAGCCTGCTGTCTACTGAAGATAGCAAATCTGCTGTTTATGATGGCCAATTGTTTTCAGCAGCATTGCTATCTACGAAGATAGCACATCTTGCATCTGAAGCCCCATAGTTTTCGCACAACATGTCTACTGAAGATAGCAATCTGCTGTCTGATGCCTAATAGTTGTCAGCAGCAATGCTGTCTACTGCCGATAGCAAATCTGCTGGCCGATAGCAAATCGGATGGCCACTGTTTGCAGCGCATTGCTATCTACTGAAGAATAGGTCCTGCTGTCTGATGCCCAACAGCTTCAGCACCAGTGCTTTGGCTGATGGAAGTTATTTGCAGTATGTTTGTCCTTCATGATGTCAGCCCTATATTCATTGATTTATAGAATTCAATCCAAGTACTGGTTAACTCAAGATGACAACATGAGTGAACAACGACTAGTCTAGCTCGAGTGGATGCACGCGTATAAAAAAACAACCGCAATCCGCCACCCCCGCCACTACCCCTCACCCCTCATTCCCCCGCCCCCCCACCGTCCCACGCCTTTTTCGCGTCCTTTCCCCCTCTTCCCCCCCTCCCCACCCCCCTTAAACCCTCCTTACACCGCCCCCCAATCCCCCGCCCCCAACCCTCATCCCCCCCCCCACCCCCCCTAGCCCTTGACCCTATCATACTTAACCACCAAAGAAACCTAGAGGCAACCGATCGTCCAAGCCCCGCCTCCTCTCCCTTTATACCCCCAACCTCCACCCTCCCTCTCACTCCCCCCCCCGACTCTCTAACCCACCACCACCCCCTTCCCTCCTGCACTACCTCTTGCTTTCTCTTCTTTCCTCCCCCTCTTGTTTCGTTGTTGTCAAAGATTGACCACAGGAAACCTGTGCATGTTTGCAGCCTCTTTGAGTCATTGGACCGTGATGTAATGTAAATTTTGTGGACATGTTTACACTGGGCCCGTGCAGCATTTCATGTTTTTCAATTGTGTGATCCACTGGCTACACCCTTCGAATGTGTTCTTCAGCCCGGTGGGCTCACTCAAATCTGTGATAATGACCAGCGATGACGGTCATTGATATCGTTACTAAAGTTGGATTTTTAGAAGCCATACTGTCTACTGAAGATAGCAATCTGCTGTCTGATGCCTGCCCCAGTTTTAGCAGGCAGCTTTCTACTGAAGATCAGTGGTCGGCCCAGACTTTCTGGGGAGGGGGGCAAACGAACTAACGGGGAAAAGTGATTTTTGTTGGGGGGGCATCAAAAGTGAAATTCGGGGGGGGGGAGTTCACATATTTGGAGATTTTTAAAAACCAATTTATGGGCCAAAATCCCTCATTTTCTCTTGGGCCCGGGGAAGTGGGGGGGAAACTAGGGGGAAGAAAAAAATGGTGGGGTATAGCCCCATGGGGAGCCCCCCCCCAGTGTCGGCCGCCACTGGGCTGCAAGATAGCAAAATCTGCTGTCTGATGCCAATTGTTTCAGCAGCATGCTATCTACTGAAGATCGCAAATCTGCTATCTGAAGCCCAATCGTTTGCGTTCAGCTATTTACTGAAGATAGCAAATCTGCTGTCTGATGCTCAACATTTTTTTAGCGCAGAGCTGTCAATCTGAAGATCAGTCTTTTCTGGGGAGGGGCAAAACTGGGGGGGATCATTGAATTTTTGTTGGGGGGGGGCAAACGTGAATTCTAGGGGGGGGCAAAGTATCAAATATTTTGGAGATTTTAACAAATTTTGGCCAAATCCTTGCATTTTTCTCTTGTCCGGGAAGGGGGGGGCAACTAGGGGAAGAAAAAAATTTGTGGGGGAAAAGCCCCCCAAATGCCTCCCTGTGGCGTCAAAGCCACCCTGAAGATAGCAAATCTGCTGCCTCTGAGCCCAAGTTTCAGCAGCATGCTGTCCTACGAAGATAGCAAATCTGCTGTCTGAGGCCATTGTTTGCAGGCAGCATTGCTATCTACTGAAGATGGTCAAATCTGGCTATCTGAAGCCGCATAGTTTTCACATTTCAGTCAGCAACTGTCTACTGAAGTAGCATCTGCTGTCTGAAGCCTAATAGTTTCAGCAGCAATGTGCTGTCTACTGCCGATAGCAAATTGCTGGTGCCGATAGGCAACTTCTGATGGCCAACTGTTTTTCGGCAGCATTGCTATCTACTTGGAGATAGTCCTGCTGTCTGATGCCAACAGCTTCAGCAACCATTGCTTTGCTGATGGCTAAGTTTTTGCAGTATTGTTTTTTGTCCTTCAGATGTCAAGCCCTATATGATTGATTTATAGAATGTCGCCAAGTACATGGTTACTCAAGATACCAACATGAGTGAAACAACGACTAGTCTAGCTAGCGAGTGGATGGCACGCGTGAGTTATGTCTCTTTACTCCATATTTTGTGTTGTATTGACGCAGCAGAAAACCCTGTGCAGGTTTGCAGGCAGCCGTATTTGAGTCATTGGACCGTGAGGTAATTAATTTTGTGACATTTTAACCTGGGCCTGCAGGCATTTCATGTTTTTCAATTGTGTGATCACTCTGGCTAGACACCCTTCGAATGTGTGTCTTCAGCCCCGGGGTCTCACTCATCGTGATAATGACCAGGCGTGACGGTCATTGGATATTCGTTACAAAGTTGGGATTTTAGAAGTTGCGAACTTGTGTAAAACCAATGCCGACATATCCGCTAAAATCGACATCATGTGGCCCCCAGTTTTGAACTCATCATCAATTTCATTTAAAATCTACCAAACAGACATCTACAGCTTTTGGCATATAGGTAGAACACTCTATTTGGAGCAACTTTTCTCATCCACAAAAAATGTTGGATGAGGATGTGAGATTTTTTTTTTTTTAAATATTGAATGTTTTTATTTTTTTCTTTTTTAAAACATTTCAAAATGCCCTTTCTCTCTTCAACATGACCCGAGTACTTGTATCACGTGGAAGAGATTATCTTAGCGTTGTGGGATGTTTTGTTACAGAGATGGACAATATATTAGCTCGTCACCCATCGCCAAATATCATTGCCCATCACCGAGCGCTCCGCGTCGTGATGTTATGTGTATACATTTGCAATTCATATTCAACATCGGTAAATCAGCCTCAAACGATTCTGTATTAAAGGCAGGAGTCTGGACCGGAGAGGATTGCTGTGCAGTGCAATTGTAAATGCTGTTGTCCGGGCGTCGTCATTCTGGCAAAGCACCATTCCATGGTCACTCGCCCTGACTGCAAGTGCTGGTGCTGCTGTCATCTGAGT
>JAMKCH010032645.1:0-18852 GCA_023653785.1 Ophioderma brevispina
GTTGACAGGTAAGGATAAGGCCAGAGCAATTAAATATATTCTTCTCTATTGGAACTAGGGAGCTAATTCAAGCAAATGTCAGGAATTTTCTGCAAGTTAGTAATGTTTGTGTAACATCACTGGAGTGTGCAAGCTTTCTTTGGCTATCAAGATAGCCTAGCCTTAAAACAACCCCCTACCCTGACCTCTAAAAACAATAAATTGTTATAGTAATTTTTGTGATAATTTTGGAAAATTTATTGCATTTTACAAGACATTCCAATTTATTTTCTGCCGCTTCTCAAAAATTTCTGCAAACTCTGTTCTCACGTTTCTGCCCTTTTCCATTCCCTGGATGAGGATGCATACCACGGAGCGCCTCTGTACTCAAAGAATTTTATCAAAACAATCAAAGGGTTGCCAAGAATGTTTTTCGGCTTTGGGTTGAAGTCTCACACTTTCATGTTGTGGAGAAAAACACTGGCAAAAATGAATGATTCATCTCGGATTTATCTCTGCATCTGGGCCAAACTGCATGAGAAATGAGATCATAATAATCCCCTCAACAATGCCAAGCAAGTATAAATTCCACAGGTCACGTTGAATGGTAACACACCTATACGATACGCCGAGTGGCGCTCCATCATAACGCACCGGCCCCGTAATTACAGTGCGTGTTTTAAATGAACTTAATCACACGTGAGTGCCTTCTAGGCCAGCAGCGTATCTGAATCATCCTCACGGACCATTATCTGGTATAACAAACCCATCCTAATACGTAGCTCAGTTTTAGCATGCAGATGTTCCGTCTCCATGCCCAATCACAATGCGGTTCATATCGTCGAATAGTTAAGGTATTTCTAAGATGAAACAAGTGGTTGTTTGCAGTAAACCATTTTCAGGTTAAGAAGTTGCCTTAATAGTGTACTAAATGTCACAGTTATGCTGGTTTGTATCTACAAAGCCTCAACAATGCAATACCTGCACTACATCTAATTCCAAAGTCTGTGTGGGAGTCCATACCCAGCTGTGACGAGTACACCAATACTCACGTCAACACAGTGCTTGTCACATTAATGCTATCATCGCTATAATGGGCTCCTGTGCATAAAGTTGTTGTTAATTAACATGTTAGAATATTTCCTAAGCAAACACATTATGAAAATTTTGCCTACTGGAAAATACCAACTTTGAAGTCTATGGAATGTTAATATCACCCTACAGTTATGTTCATTTTCATAAATCAAGACTGAACTTCGAATTCTGCCATCATATTGAATACAGAAATAAGTTACCTTTTGTCATGTTTGTAGTCTCGTGAGGCCTGAATTCAAATCTATATTATTTGCCATTCTTGAACTACTCAAATTTACTTGTTGACCAACAAAGTTACAATTATGGTTGTGATTTGTTAAATTTCATGTCAGATCAATAGATAAATTTGCAGAAATTGGACCTTTTCCCCTAAAATAAGATTTGTCAAGATTGTAACACTCAGTTTTAGCACTATTCTAAGATGACTAGGCCTACACGATAATAAAACAGGCAACCAATGACTCACTCCTACAATGTTCTTCAACCTAACAGCAATGCCTTCATCTTCTCTGTCAAGCCTTTCAATTAATAGATTTAGACTCCTGTCTTCTTTTAAAGTTCCCGTCCAAAATAAACATAATTTGCACTTTATTCCCACGACACAAATGGTTATTTCTACAGGAAATTGACGACGCATAAGACACTTTGTTCAATTCTACATTCACACACACATATAAGAATGGGAAGAGGTTACTCACCTGTTACAAGATCACCAAATGTGTAGGAATGGTACGCAAGCAAGACAGAGCATGAAAAAAAAAGGAAAAGAACATAAAAAAATTATTATTAGGAAATCAATACTCTCTATCAAAAATCATAAATTTAAATTTACAGTTTGTCTAGGTACAGACGCAGTCGTGTTTAAACAGATGTCTCCACACATTGACATTAAAGCTAAAACATTTGTCAAGAACGAAGCCAAATTACATGGAAAATCACACATTGATCGGACAGCTTTGAACAGCCTTTTTTACAAGAGCTGGTGTTAAAAGGGTCAATGCCCTAGGCCTGCTGCATTTTGCCCAAGACAACAAGGCGTGCGTATCTTACTACTTGATTTGGCCAGAGCTGCGTCAAATTTGCCTCTTTCATTAACGCTAATTGCAATTTTAGCAAAATATCAAGCAATTTGTGTGTAAAATTTGACGCGGCTTTTCTTTGAGTTCATTTCAGTTTATCCGGAGGCCATCGTGCGAGGGCTTACTTCCTCTGTCTGTCAGGACATGAATATCGATCTGGAAGTATTAAAACTGAAATGATGGAAGTACAACGTTCCAAACTTTAATGCTGTCTTTTTTAATTAATCGTTGCAGAATGAGTGTCTGCGATCATTTTGAACATCAACTTGTACTTCATAAATCTGTTTACTTCGGTAAGAAACTTGCCACTAATTGCTTCCTTCGTAGTCAATGTTAAACATATTTCCAAATAATGACAACATCAATTAACATCAGATGTCTCTATCAATTACTCTTTCTCTCCCCAAGTTGAGAGATTGTTGCAGTTTTTTTATAATGATTGACTGAATTTACACTGCAAACATTTTAATTGCTGAAATTTAAAGGCACGTGTGCATGTCTTAGTCATTTGTCCATGAACATGTACTGTACATGTACATATGCACATAAAAATGATCATTTTCAAACCATATTCCCACAAAAATTGGTAAAGAAAAATAAAAAATGACCTTTTGTTTTGGACACCCTGTATAAAAACCATTCGAACATGATTTTTAACAATTCCAGTTTGGTTCAAAGTGTTCAATTTTTTCGTATACAGTACATATAAAAGTTTAATTGCATTCATGGTAAACCATATGTTATAAACGCAATCATGATCTCCTCATTTCCCTAAGAACACCGAGAAAGTCAGTGCAACTAATTGGTAACTAATGCTTATCACACCATTTTGTTCTTCCAGAAAAACTCTAAAATTTTGATAAGTGAATACAGAGCTTACAGGAATACACCTCCACTCCTGTTTCTCTCACTCAAGACAGGAAATCAATACACATGGGAATATATATCTTCAGATATCCTCATATAGGGTTAACACTATCTGCTGGCCCTGGTGAACTTTGATAGCTTAACTAGGGCAGCAGGTATTTTGCTAGGCTCTGCGCTCAGTCTGGGGTTGGGTTGGGACTAATCCCCACTGTAAGCCACATGCTGGCGGGTTTCTGGGTGGATAGGGTGGGTCACCGTGGCAGCGAGTGAACTATATCTGCCAAAATACAAGTGTGGAAATCTAACCCCATTGTATGAAAATGAAGGGTTTGAGGGGATGAAAATGAAGATGCGTTGACTGATGAGAAACTTGATGATGGCAAATTGGGTTTTGGCACCACGATGCGGGTTGTTATGGCAGCCTGATCGAATGCCTCAGAGCCATGTTCTGGCTCATCAAAGAGACAAATGGTGTGTGTCATACCTAGAGGTGGACACTGGGCCAGGGCACAGGTGTATGTATGTCTGTCTGTGTGTGTGTGTGCATAGCCTTTAGGACTGGAAAGTGCAATCAAATTCTCCAGTTAAGTGAGCAAAATTTGGCATTTTCAGTCATAGGTGTGAAAGGAAAGGTGTGTGACCCCCAAGGTAATTCTTGACTAATCCATTTGAGCTACCTAAGAACTCTTAGTCTTAGGAATTATAAAGGTAAATATTGTTCAGGATTTAAGGGACTAGTTTTTGTTCATGGGTGTTCTCCAATGTTAATCATTCAGCATTAAAGGCTGACTCAGAGATTTCGAAATATATTTATTTTGAGTAGAAATTAAAAATAGTCATCTAGAACTAAAGATAGTCACCTAAAATGTTCAATTCCAAAGTTAGAGATGAATCGGATTTTCCGTTTTCATGCAGTAAACATTTATGCACAGTATAACAGTGCCATAGGATACCGTGTATAAAAAAATCCAGATCCGGAATTTTATAACAAAGTTGTGATTTTCTATATGAAGGACTTCAATTTGAGCTATGTTCTTTCACGCAATGATTTGTACACGGATAAGCATTATGTACATGCAAAAAACATGATTTGTTTGAAAATTGAGTGCGCCCTCATCGCAAAATCTCTGAGTCAGCCTTTAATGTATTTTAAAGGTATGCACCTGGAATTGGTCCTCGGTTCTGGTGTAATTTCATGCTTCTGAACAAGAACTGACTCATACAGTAATAAATGAATTGAAATATGCTTAGCAATGTTTAACACACACATGAACACCCTTTAAATCTAATGTAAAATGGTGTAATATAATAATGATACCATATAAGTGAACTGATGAAAGTGCTTTCTTTCACTCCCTCTATTTATAGTCATTCCTAAATATTACTGGAATCTTTAATATTTACTCTTCCAGCAATTTTCTATTTATATTTGACCTTCAAATTAGACCGGAATACAAATATGGCTTGTACGGATACAACAATCTCATTGCTTCGTGCCGTAATTTGCAAATGCTCCTGGCTGTTGGAAGATTCGTGAAATATTTATACCATACTAGGTACCAAGCAAATTAATCCCTGGAGGTCCTCGTTCATTGATGAAACAATTACTTTTCAAAAGGAATGAAGTAGCCTTTTTGAGACAAATTGTTAAATTCATGTTAGTTTCAACTATCTATGAAGTACCCACTTCAGGGCCTTGCGCAATGCTTGAATTTGACAAATTATTCATACATTCGAAATTTGAGATTTTGCGGCGTACTGCTAGGAATTAATAACGAGTCGTTGTTCGTCACTCAAAAAACAGTTATGTCTCCAGCTAGCCCACAATTTAAGGTCATAGTCTCCATCCCAACCTCAACTAACCACCAAATAAACATGCAAAACTTCATTTTATTGTGCTGCTTTCAAAACAGCCATTTTTTAAAACTAACATGTTATGTTCTGCACCGGAGACTACTGGAGTAGTCTCTGTGGTCAGCTGCTTGTTTGTAGAAGCTGCCACGGAGGGAGTACCTATTGAGTCCACAGAGGTCTTGGGGGAAAGTTGACTGGACCTCTCTAGCCCTCTGGATATTTTGCCAGCAGTCTCTGTATACAAAATGCAGAGAGTGCATGTACGTATGTGACAGTCAGCTAACCTTACTTGGTCTCTACCCTGTTCAGTGTAAGTGGAACATGACCCCTTTCTTTTGACACTTATATTCTACACATTTTGTCAGAGAAGAGGCTCCAAGTTGTGCCAAAATACACTATAGCTACTGCAGTATATCTACCCTAGGGTTGCATTATGACCTTGGTCTTATCTAGTGTTAGTGTAATGTACTTTATCAAAGGTCATGTCTCATCTTATAGTGAACTCACTATAGTTCGGTGTTTCCTCTCCTGTGTCGCCAGGCTGCTGTTGACTTGGGAAATTCCTTCACTTCTTGATGGGCCCTTGTGTCTGCTCCATTAAACTCAATTTTCTGATTAATTGGGAAAGGTTTTCTGTGTTTATTTGCTGATGGGCCACTGAATGCTGAGGTTGAAAAATAACACTTTGACTTGTTGTCAAGGATAAAAAATGTGCTTTCACATTTTCATCAACTGACACTTTAATTAAAGGGAAATAACGGGTTGGTACATTTTGTGACCCCACTTTTCTGCACCCACTTTTCTGCACCCAGTTTTGCTCAGAATTTAGCAGCCTTGACGGAATAAAGTGCATGTGATACTGTACTTTATTCCGTAAAGGCTGCTGAATTCTGAGCAAAAAGATGCAAAACTGGGTGCAGACAAAGTTGGGTCACAAAATGTACCAACCCGGAAATAACCTGGCTAAATTTAAAAGGATATTGACTTAAAAAAAAAAGAATTAACAAAGTTTTTGACAAGTTGGTCAGATGAACAACTCACCTCATCTTAGGCCAATGAAAATAAGAATATAGGCTCTTGTTTCATACGTCTAGATTAAGAATGAGGTAACAATTTCATTAACCGTATCTTATTTCAGATAATTTTAAATGGATGTAAAAGAGTACATAAGACAGAAGTGTTTGTAAAACATGTTCACACACTGCGTCACTGTTAGAGCAAGGATAGATGGATTTTTAATAATTTTAAAAACTTTGTTGACATAATTGCACCTTCCCAATAATATGTTAATTCCATTAACGGAACAAATCACATGATACAGAGTACTGTAAAAGTAGTAATTTTCACGCGTGTAATTTTTCGCGCTTACGCAATTTTTAGCATTTACACTTTTAAATTTGTTTTTCAGCTATCCTAGACTTACACACAAAAGAAACATTTTCATTGTGTTCTTAATTTTGCACTTGCTCAAAAGTGCGCGGAAATTGTGAAAATTAATATCGTGCGAATATTTCCACTTTCACAGTAGATGCGAAGTGTATAATGTAATTATGCCATGTGTTGTAGTGGAGTCAAGTCACAGAGGCACTGCAGGCAAAGTTTTGGACTTGTCAGTTCCCCATGTCAGATGTGAGAAGTAGGTCAATTTTACGAATTAATATTAATATAAAAATGCACAGTTGGCAAAGCAGGTGCTTTCCATGTCATGACCCGGGGTCATGACCTTTACTAAAATACGTAATAGCCAAACAATTGCTGCATGGGGGATTGGCCAGAGAAATATAGCAAGCCCTTCAGAAAGTAAAATTTGATGAGGGAATTTTGACCCAATTGAAAAGAAAATATGACGAAATAAGGTATATAACTGGCATTTGACTTACAAATAATCTAGATTATCCTTTCCAAAATAATTCTAAAAAATGCTCTGGTGTAGAAGAGAAATTGATGCAGGTGTGAAACAAGAACCTAGAAATCCATTTCCATTGAACACAATTTGCAGAGAATCTAGGTTAAAGATAATTGGACAAAATTTGGAAACACCAACTGCAGTAGGGATGAATGCAAGATTATCCCTTTAAACCAGATAAAGATAGGGACATGCAATATTAATTCCCATCACGGTTGACATAGTTTCGTGAGATATTGCTTGTGACAGATTCCTTATGGATGAACAAATTTCCTACATGTAGTTACAAAACATTATGAGACCAAACACGTTCACTTGGATCATTGACAGCATTATTCTGTCTTTCCACGACGTGGGTCCCTGTTAGATGCTTTGGCCCGCACGAAACAGGATTTGTGTACATTCGTGAACACGTTAGTATAGCGTCAAGAAAAAAAAAAAAAAGCAAAAACTAATTTTGGATTATCTTAAGAACCACTCACCATATGTGACTCATTTCAATGTATTTTTCAGCTATTTCATATTTTTTTGGAAAAAATTTTTGTGACATTTTGTGAAACAAGAATTTTGTCCACCTACCTGACCCCACACACACCAGAGTTAAGTGTCCATGAACTTTTTTCTTTCCAATAAAACCAAAAGTTGGGTGAAAATAGTTTTATTCAGCGACCTTTTTTTCTGTCAGCCACCACCAAAGGTATCTCGCTTTCTCGTAATTTTATCATTTGTGAATTGCAGTACTAAAATATGGATGTTTTTATAGTTTTTGTTTGTTTCTCTAAGGTGACTCTTTTTCATTCAAATACAGTTTTCTTTGTTTTTGTTTATTGATTAAGTCTTTCTATTCAAGATTGATTTCCCTGCTTAGGCTTGTGAAAACATGCCTTTTACCCCCCAAGTGGAGATGACTTCCCATTAGTCACCATAATCTTAAATTCTCCCAGGGTACAAACTTCATGACCAATTGTTTCATACTTTCCCAAAAGTTCGAGCTATAGCAAAGTACTGCAAAGAAGAAAATTGTCAATTTTCCCCCACTTTTTTATATGAACTTTTTGACCAATAAATGTCCTCCTTTTGGAGTTCACTTACTTTTACCGTATTTTTGGTATCTGGGGCCTTTGAAAGGTGTACACAGCAGGGCATCCACTACAGATACAACCTAACTCTTGTGCTTCTATGACCTATCACCTTCAAGTGACTACAATACAAGGAATTCAGCAGAGGAAACAAAAATGAAGATCAATGTTCCACCTGGCGCAGGTCTTAATCCGTAATGGAAATATTTTTTGCGAAATATCAGGCCGATGTCATGACTTTTATGCACCTATGTATCAACACTATGCAGAAAAAAAGGGATACCCTTAAACGCCTAGGTAAACTTACCTAGACCCATCTATATGCATATTCGCTACTTGAAATTCCAGATAGTACATCGCTCTTACGTTAGAAGCAATAACTCTCTCAATTAGATCCATCGCTCATCCTGGCGTAACATAGAAATTAACCTCCATATTTTGATGGCATATGAGTTATAAGTGTTGTGACATCCTTATAGACCGATACGACCCCTCTTGCCCGGTGGCTGTTATCCCTACCGAGCTATCAATTCTAGAGTGTCGGCGACACTGTGCCGCTTGACCCAGGGGCGCTTTGCCTTTGGGGTGCCGTTAGTAATGGCGTCAATTTGGTCTTTGTGGGCATTTTTGAATTTTGCTTGGACATTCCTTCAGCATGATTTCAGTCTTGTATAAACGACAGTAAGATGGTCTGGGCATTTTGTCAGTGAAGGTCAATTTAAATGATCAGCCATTCTGTATGTATGGATTAAATTTTTTCTTAATTGAAATTTGACTAACACAAATTACAGAATGGCTCTGCTGTCACTCGTTTTTTAAGGTAAGTTTTTAATAGCTTAGTTCAAAACTTCCGCAAACTACTTGTGAAACCTGATGAGTTTTAGACCGACCGCGCCCAAGCTATATCTGCACCGAGTACTACTTACCATTCAGTGAAACACTAAGGCTGGTATTCTGACAGGAGACTAAACTTAGTCCTGGGTTTAAAACCAGGGTTAGTCCACAAGAGTGGATCTTTTTTTCCTTTCAATGCGTGAAAGTTAATGTAACGGGTGAGAAACTTCCTCATGGATGGGCTTTTTTCGACCCTCCATGATGAATTGTTCTCCCCGTTAACAGCACCTTTTTATAGCATGTTGGGAGGAAAACAAGGTCCGCTCAAGTAGGACTAACCTTGGTTTAACCCAGGACTAAAGTTAGTCTCCCTTTCATAATACCAGCCATATTGTTACTAAGTTAAGTGGGATTTTGTAATGGCAGCTGACACATGTTTTATCAAGATGATCAGCTGCCTTATTGCCATCCTGACCACAAGAACAGCAGCCCAAACGGAACACGCCACGACGAACGATTTGAAGGATTCAGCAGTATCGGTTTGACCAGGTTATGGGGAGAGGAGTTTAATCCGAGAACAGACTGATGAATAACGTCAATCGGTACCAGGCTAGAGGAGAAGACGCAATGAGATCTTTGATATGTTAAATCACATAGTATTTAGTCGTCTCAATGTAGATTTTTTACTATATAATATATATAAGACTATGGTATCTGGTCAAATCTCTCTGTAAGCTTACTGACCATTAGCAGCTGAGAAATCAAGAGAACCAAGTTTCTACAGCGCAAGACTCTATACGACAGGGCTTAGGATTGAAATCTTTTGCAAGATAGGCAATGGGCTTTGTTGACACATGAAACAATCTGCTCTAATGTAATAAAGTTGTTTTCAATCAAGTTCAGTTAGCGCTAACTTAACTGCGAGTGCATTTACTTGCACAGTAACTTCCAAAATACAAATAACATATTATGAGTCTATCTATGCCAGGGGCTGTAGTGGGTTGCCTGCCCCACTTTCTTAATTTTGTTTCTTATTTACTGATTTATCCATTTTTCATGACTTAATTTCTTTTGGTACTCAAATTTGTTTGACCACCATATGTCTTATCCCCTTGCTACGGAGTTGTGTAGCTAAGATTTTATGTGTTCCTATTGAACTACGTCCCTAGTTTTTAACCAGAATCATTCTGATATTAAAGCCCATTTTTCTCATTACAATCTAAAATTTCCAGCCTTCCAAATCCACTATTTCGTTGATAAGGGCTAAAAATGAAGTGGTTTAACATGCTATTTTTAGCACCCAGAGTATATGGAGCATTGCGATATGGCTTAATTACGTTTAGTATCAAAGCCTAGCATTAATGTGGCATAAAGTTGGCAAGTGAGCATACTTGGTATCAGCCTTTTGGTACATGTAGAGAACATAATGTCATAAATTAGGAACACCTACCTTTTCAGTACTATCATTGCCTTAGTTTTACAGTAGAGTTTAGAAATGGACCAATTTTCTGTTTGATTGGAAAGGCGATTGCATTCTTCAGACAAGACAATCATGTAAGTCGGGGGATAACCGAGGTCCCTTGTCAGAGGGACAATTCCCCGTTTTTGAGGCAGATTTTCCCAGTTGCAGGTGGTTTTGAGGTAAATTTTCCTGGTTGGGAGGTAAATTATCAAGTGAGCAAGCACAAAAGGTCTAATTTTAGCATGATCTTTCCAGCTTTTCTTCTCGATGTTCAAAGCTCTCCGTGGGGGTGGCAACCTGCCCCCCTGCCCCCTGCCTTTATGCTAACTGATGTTAAGTAAACACAGAGCTATAACAAGATTTGGGATTACGATTATTCCTTTAACTTTATAACACACCCTCTTTTCTTTTTGGGGTTGGTGAACACAACATGAGGTAACACAGAAAGATAACAAGTAGTCACAGAGACGGGCATACATGCTTATCTGTGTGGCAATGGCCTTGGCGATAACATTATCTATTCTGATGAAAACAGACAGGTCTTTTAGTAAGCGAAGTACAACCCCTTTGTACCATTTCTGCACGAGACCTGACCTACAATTTTAAACTTTATATAAAATGATACTTTCCATCAGAAATTGCAACTCATTAGGTCATATACATGGAGCCTTATCGTCTTCAAACAGGACTATTAATCGCTTTGTTCCCCGAACATCTAGCAGGAAACGTTTAATATTCCGAACACGATCAAAATTCGGCATGGTATTGTAGCATAAGCTGGTTACCGGTCATTGCCCCACTTGGCCGGCTCGCCCTAATTGCCAATTAAATTCAACTAATTATTGATGGGAGAAACTTACCTTGCGAAACTCTTATTAAGTACCATTGAAAATTTCAAAACGAGGAAATTACAAGGAGACGGCAAAATTGTGGGAAAATCATGAGACCTGAATGCATAATAATATGATTCGGTTTGCCGAGACGATCAGGGATTTGTGTAATCCCACACTTTGCTTTTAAGTAATTATTCCCCCGAGGATACGAGAGAGCGAGAGGGAGAAAAAAATCTGCTTGCTTTTTTTGTCTTAAATCCACACCTGCACCTGAGAAAGAATGATGGAAATATCCAAACCTCATAATTCTTCCATGTGATTAGGGTTAGAGTTATCAATCAACTCACATTTCAATCACACCTCTCATACCCAAAGTCTTCAGTCAGTGGTACGCCACGCTGCAATGTGCACCATATGGGTGTCAGTCAACAAATAAGACACAGAGGCCAAAGGTCTGATATCTCAAAACCTGGTGCCACAGAGGTCGTTGAACTGTGTGTAGATAACTGTGGGCTGTAGAAATATGGTGTGTTTTCATGTAGTCGGTATAAATGTTTAATTCATGCACGATTCCATGTCATTTCATCATTCTAGCTGTTTAACACTAATGGCGATGGAATGATTGTGATAGTTGAGGAAGCGAGGAAAAGAGTGAGGAATTATTCTGTTTTATTTTTTAGTACAGGTCTGACATTTCCGAACAGAAATGTGTCTTGTAGCACGCGGCCATAGCTGCTGGAATAAGACAAGGTGTTGCTATAAAAAAAGTACGGTATGGACAAAATTGTATGTATGGTATGCAAAATGAGATTATGTCGGGAAAAGGCTTACAGTTTTGAGTAAAGAGTTTTACGTCTAACAAATCAAAATGAATCAAATTAGCAAGTTATTTTGGTGTACTTCAGACATGTAACCATAGCCGGTGGCCTTGCCAGGAGAAATTCTGAAGTGAGATGGGGAAATGGGTAGGAAGCTTTTAAGGGACAAAAATTCTGAAATTTGTGCAAAAGAATTGTCAATTTTGTCCCAAAAGTTGGAATTTTTAGATATTTTTGGCTCCATTTTTCCCTGGAGGGGGAGAGAAGCTCAACTGGGACATTACTCTCATTCCCTTGGCAATTCCACTGAAACAGCCAGTCAGTGCATGCTACATTAAAATGCCTAAAGATATTGAGTACCTTTTTGCATCATAGAAACAACTTTTGTATTCCATGCACAAACACATTAGCCTTGTTTACAGCAACAAACACAGTAAAACTAACTTCATTTCCATTACACAAACCGTGGCCTCGGGATATGATTGTCCAATCAACAACAGTTGAGCAGCAGTAAAGTGAACATTTAAAGGAAAAAACATACAAAATCAGTTAAATGGATTTGGTTTAACAGTCTTCTGATCTTTGTTGATGTTCTCATTGAAAAGTGGACAAATAAAGATTTAACTATCCTCACAAAATTGGGGACCTACAGTATAACCTCTACCCCCTTCACCATGAAAGCTAAAATTAACAATGTGATGACCAATTTACAGACAATCTTGTAACTTCTATATAAAGGAGTTTCTAGTATGAAAAAATGCCAACATATTGAAAATAACCTACACTTCTAAGTTACTTATTTCACTTAAATTTAAAAATAACTTGGATGTCTAGTCTTAAATGTACATATTTTCTGATTTTACTAATAATAATTAAATTTGATTGTAGGCAATTTCCCCCATGACTGCTACAAACAGTTGGTGTAAATCCACCTAGCACCTGTTAGATCAATATTTTAAACATGTCTACAGAAAACAACAAATGCCAATGGTATGGGTGTTACTGACAACATGCTTTTCAAAATCTGCCAAAAAAGCCTGCCAGATGCACAACAATTTCTCAAATTGTCACATAATATTAATATTCATTTGAATTGTAAATCACTTTCTGAGTGATACTTTATCAGCTGCTTCTGAATGATTTTTTTAGCCTCTCGCTGTTAATGCCCAGTTATGCAATTGCATAAAAAGTGAGATGTAGCATGGGTTAATTTTCAATATGTTTGAGAATATTTTTCAATGCTGGACAAGCCCTCTAGGGCTATTTCTAACCCAACTGACAAGCATGAATGAGATCTGCCAATACTTGCACATTCCCACTACTGAAAAGCTCTGAAACTGTCATTCCATAACTATTACCTCGTATTTTATTCACCAAATTTAAAATGCTGTTTTCCATAATACAGTCACATCTCATGCATAATTGAGCAAATTCCTGCCAGTCCCTTCACCTACTGCATACAAGAACCTCACAATGAAATGGACAAGGGGGAATTTCTTAGCACAAAAACATCCATAGCAGCTGTTGCATACCACTGCTTTTTGCTCACTCTGGGACTGTGCAGTGTGGTTGTTGACTTTTTGGTGAATAACAATCAATAATATTGGAATTTTTTGAGTCACAAACAAAAGAGTGTGCTATCCAATCCCCACATGGGATTGAGACTAGTATGCCTGCACAACCCGAGTTGAACTGCTGAAGAGATGTGGCTTTTTTAACCTTGTAAATGTTACAAAATCGCTAGCACTCAATCGTATTTCATTACAAAACATGGTGAATATCATAATGACACTACATTTGCTATCTTAGGTAGACATGTCTACTCATGTCTTGGTTAAGATTCAACATCCCTCAAGCTATTGATTTTCTTGACAGTTTTCAAAACTTTTTGACTAAGGCTAAATCATCCCCACCATGTGCTTGTTATTTCTTACTAGTGAAAAGGAATAGCAATGTTTGAAGAAGCGAAGTTTGAAGAAGCGAAAAAATAACTACCATAGAAAATAGAGGACAAGCCAATACTTCATCGAGGTACAACTATATTATTCTTTTCTCTTTGAAAGTCTGATGTACACGCACCACTATACACACCTGAAACTCTGTGCTGGTTACAAAATTTGTAATGAATATACCCGCATATTAATTAGGTAGGAAACAAACGTGACGGTGTTGGCAAGTGTAAGCAGTTAAGTCAAGCGAAACTTAGATTCCTCTTTTAGAAAATTGAATACAGACAGCAATTTATCTAGAAATCACCCCATGAAGCTATTAATATTTCTGACTAATATAGACTTGGTTAGAGTCAACCAGAGGGTGTATTGATACCATCCCACAATGCACCAGTTCTGAGAAATTTCACTTCAATAAGGTCATGTGATCCCACAAAATCCTATTCTCAACACATAAAACCCTGACTCTTAACTCATTTTTACCAACAAGGTGCAAGTACTTTTATGCATGATTATGAAATGTCTTGTGGTTCTCGAAGTACTTTACTGACATGTGTTTAGTACAGTAGAGTATAGGCACATTGCAATGCATTGTGGGATTGATTCAAAACACCCTCTGGGGTCAAACTTAAGGTAACTGGACTTTAAAGACAGTATAGGTTGGCATCATTAACATTGTTAGCATCCGCTATTATGATGATAACATTTCTGAAGTAAATAATATAAAAAATAACAGAGATGCACTAATACTGATTTACTGACCCACTGAAGAATGACGACAATAACAACGATGCACAGAACGGATTTGACACGTTCACGCGTGGATAACGACTGGAATCAAATATTAAAGACATCCTCAGTTGTTTTCGCAGGGCAAAGCAAGATGTGTTTTTAACCTAGGTATTTGAAATTTAAAATATTCCCAATTACTAGATATATAGATACCTACGGGGATAATCCACGCAATCTCAATAGGAGGCTGATTCAGGGTCACGCTGAATTTCATCACACTATTGTTTGCATTATGAAAGGCTATATTTTGAAGCTTTATCGTATTCCATATACTTAGTGATATGCCTTTCAAAAATACATTCCAAATTTTGATAAAATTGATACTTGGTAACAGTGGTATTGGTGAAGGCATATTTCTGGAAGTCAAAAGAAGGGGCCAAATTGGATTTCTTATAAAATACCCTACAACTGTTATCAAAGAATGGGGCATACAGATGTGATATTATGAACAAAACTAGAGTTGGGCAGGAATGATGCTAGATGATTCTATTCTATAGATTGAAGCTGAAAATATCCCATTTTCAAATAAAAGGCAGTGAAATTTTGATACAATTTCAGACAAATGTTTCAAATTTCCCCTAAAAATTAAGAGTCACTTGGCAATAAAAAATGTTAGCTTAAAATTCAACCACACAGAAATTGGCCAAGGGCTCCATAAATGTCTGAGAGCTGAGAATGGAACATTTTAGTATACTGCTTATAAAATTAAAGGTAAATTCAGACAAATATGCAAAATTCTTCCTAAAAAGCACCCATGCCTTATAGGTGGAGACCCAAGTCTCCACCTATCAAATTTTACTAAGTGCTTAATGTGAAAGAATTTGACTACAAAGAAATAAGAGCTTCTTCAAATGATTGACTTATATGAATATAATAACACAATTTTTTGTAAATTTAGCACAATTTCACCAATTGGGGGCTTTAAAATTTTTGGACCAACTTTTTTACCAATCTGCTCTCCCCAAAAGGTCTACATTATAACCCAACAGCTAAGAATGGAAGATTTTTCTCCAAAACATTCTTCCGACTACAGGATTTGTACCTTTAACAAAATTAGCTGAAATTCCACATTCCATCACAGAGTCAAGCATGAAAACCACAACCTTACACACAATATTTGTCTACATCACTTGCAAATTTCTCAGATGCAGAAATCCTACTTAACCAACTTTTATTGCCATCCTGTAGGCTCTCCGTGCCATCACAACATGTTTTGTTAACCCAGTTAAGCTAGATGTATTGTCCATCTTCCCTGTTGTCACAGCTGACTTTGTTTTACCATGATTTGACATAAAGCAGCTTTAACCCATCAATGTGATGGCATGGTCCCTACATTACTTGTTCAAAGTGACTGCACCATGCCTGCATTACTTAGTAAATCCATGTTTACCTTTAAATTTACAAGAATCGAGTGTTTGGCCGAGAGAGAGAGAGAGAAAAAGGATGTCTCAGAAATCAGTGTGTATAGATATTTTTGGATAGCTCTTCCCCATCGTGCTGTCTTTTTTCTTTTTACTTTTATATTTGCCCTTTTGTTGGCACTGGCTTGCGAAAAAAGTAAATCAATCAATCTATCAGTGAGTGAGTGAGTTATGTAAGGTATGGTGATGGAATAACAGCACACTGTGGTTGCAGAAAATCCACTGTCAAGAGTATCAGCACACAGTTGTATACAACAAGCAATCCAGCAAAATGATTTGGTTTTGGTTTTTGATCTTACTAAATTGTGACTTTTCTGCATTATGAAATTAGGGCCTACATGTATTGACATTGCTACATTTTACTTAAACCCCGATAAAATAGAATATGTACTTATTATCCAAATATTAACAGCTGAATCCCCTATAAAATCTACCACCTTTATTACAGTATCTCTGATTGGCTAATTACATGATACTTTTGAGTACCCAATCAAAATGGACCTTATATATCTGTAGGCACCTTTTAACTTTACAATTTACATCATATAACCCGATGATAACCAATAAACTAGGTAGTACTGCTCAGAAGGTTAAAGGAGGATGGTTCGATTTGAGTACATGGCCTTCACCCCAAAACCACATCTGTAAAGTTTCACGCCAATACTTCAATCCGTTTAGCTAAAAACGTGATTTTGTAAGCCCCATAGAGTACTTATTGGTCGGCCAAAATGGGACACATTTTTGCTCATAACTTACAAACCATAGAACCCTTAGCACAGATATTTCACAGGGTAAATGCTAAAAAAAAATAGTAGCTTTC
This sequence comes from Ophioderma brevispina, assembly GCA_023653785.1. NCBI lineage: Eukaryota > Metazoa > Echinodermata > Ophiuroidea > Amphilepidida > Ophiodermatidae > Ophioderma > Ophioderma brevispina. The sequence continues at coordinate 16,789 of JAMKCH010032645.1, forward strand.
TTCTGATACCAAAATTTTTAACACTTCCCGTAAAATCTGGGGTTTTGGGGAGGAGGTTATTTGCAATCGGGCCATGGCCCTTTAAAGTGAAAAGTGCTGCTTTTCCTGTTCATGTAGCATCAAACCAGGACTTGAAGAGCTTCAAAAGGGAGGTTAATCGCTATCTTGGCGACAATCCACATCGTTACTAATTAGATAACTGCTGTTAATGCCTTGATTATCCTTGACATAAAAAAAGAAACTTCAAAATTGATTTCCCTGACAATCAACTCACTTTGTTTGATTGTGTCATACATAGAAAATAATATTGCACCTGCATGCATTCTAAAATGGTCTAATTATCAGTATAAGCTCTATGCACTCCACACAGGCAAAAATATTCTATTGAATATGACACATTTACATGCGCATATTTGACACAATTTAATGACTCCGTTCCAAAAGCAACAGTCGTGAGTAACAACATTCCAATGTTACCAAATATCTAATCATCTCCGCTTATAATGCGGCCGTCCATGAAATTGGAAAGCAACTACACGCTATAAATAGTTAAACAGCACTCCAATACCACCTAAATTGGAAACTCAAATCCTCAAGCCTCACTCCAAATACATCCAAGCTAAACCAATTCCACCATTAAAAAAAAGAAAAAAATCAGACCCCTAAAAACTTGCAGTTTTTCAGACTGGTTAATAAACCTCTTTATCGGGAAATTGAACAGGAATAAGATGCTTTCATCTTTGTCGGAATGCCAGGCATCTCCTCTATTTAAGTTCTTCGTCTTCATCTGTTTGCCCCCGGTGAGATCCGCGCCCAAAATGGCGTCTCGCCTTTCCTGGGGAGCATTGGCAACCGGTTCCCAGCGGGTCTAATCAAGGAGACAGGAACTGGGGATACATCCTGGGCCTTTCACACTTTTCACCCGGGTTTGAATGACATTGACGTATTTTGTTACATTGTAATTTGGATGTCTTGTCAAGACTACCTGCCTTAGATAGGTTTTATCAAGGAATCTTGCCTAGAGCTTTTATCTCTCTCTCTCTCCCTCTCTCCGTAGCTCTCTACTATCTCGATCTGTATCATTCTTAGTTCATTCTAATTAACCATTAGCATACCGTATTGAACTTTGCTATTATCATCATCTCGTGTTGATTTTCTGCTATCTGTAATTTTGTTAAAATTTCAGAACTGTGGATGTGTGCCTTATTTCCACATCTAAAATGGAATGATAGTGTAATTTCAAATCATGTGTGGAGCCAAGGTTCTTGCGTTGAAACAAGAATGCCATATTGTTCGTCTTTATCGGGGCACAACAATGGTTAACAACAAACTCTATCCAATAACAGAATATCTCCAGGTTACTATCAAGCACTGCAACTGGTATCACACATGTAGATAATTATGACACATATGGTTTAGCACCTTCTGAATTCAATGAACATGCACACACAAAACTAAATCAGATGTGCTCGCTTTTGTAATTTTCCCCTTCCCCTATTCAAAAATCCCACAACCTGGGCAGCCTGAAAACTACAAACAAAAGAATAATACCCAAATGCCTGGCATTATACTTTGCAATCGATTGCATACTTACATGTACAGCTACACATGACCTAACACAAAATTTTTCTCCCCATACCTTGAGGAATACCACATTATTTGTTTCTTACAGCACATCTGATTGGCTCATTACATGATATTGCATTATATATCCTCTGTTTAACCAATGAAAATAGACATTCTATAAATTTGTCTAAAGCTGTTCTTACTTTGTCTCTGATGGCTGATATATCCAAGGCTGGAAATGCAAATTTCCCAATTTCCAAAGTACAATCCAAATTTTCTTATAAGATAATTTCCCTCCAAGATTTAAAAATTTCCCTTAAATTCTTATGTATTTCTTTATTTAAAGTACAAAAAATCCCTCCAAATATCAAAATTACCCGGGAGTGATTCCAAAATTCTCCACTTTTTTCCAGGCATGATAGTATCCACAAATCTGATGGGGATGCATTGGTTACATATTTTGCCCTTTCCCACATGCATGGATAAATATAAAATATT
>JAMKCH010032646.1:0-15610 GCA_023653785.1 Ophioderma brevispina
TGGTTGTGGCAGCCATCTTTAATTTCAAGATGGCCGCCAAGCAAAATAGATTTGCCAATATATTGGTCTGGGAAATGCAGAGTAGTGAAGTACCTATATACAGAGACTCCCTGCCAAAAAAGATAACAAACATGTACATTAAAAGAAAAGGTACATGTCTTTAAGAAACCTTTATCTGCCATTTTTAAACATTCTCACATTTCAGAATGGCAGCCAATATGGCCGCCTTCAAAGACCTTTAAATCTGCAAATTAAAGTATGCGATATATGTCTTTGACATGTATCTGGCATTCTTGTTTTCTAACCCTCCCCTACCAAAGTGTTTACCAACCCCTTCTCTGTTTTTTATGATTAAATGTAATTGTAAATTCACATTTAAAAATGATTCTTTTTAAGCAAAAACAAACACCCACCGGGTATAGGTAAGGTACAAAGTGATCCCGATGTGATAAAGTGATAGGGGTGGCACCCCACCCCCTTTCGGGAGAGAAGTACCAACACGCCTGATACGATGCGGGAGTATTGCACACTTGTTCTTCTTAGCATTGGTTAACATGCTTAAAGTTAAAATTGTCATATATCTCTAAATATATTATATCATCAAACAATAGTATGACAGTAAATCGAGGTATGAGATATATCTTAGAAATGTTTCATATTTTAGCATGCTAACAAATCAGAACGGCCAGATATGTTTCTTATGGTCACAAGATACGGTGGTATCATAAATATATTAAAGATATTTAGCAATTTCAAAGTTTGAAAGATCTTGGAAGAGGACCCAATTGACACCATCTTGAACTTTAAGCATGTTTAACAAAAGTGTTTGCTATGAGATTGTAATTGTCAAAGAGATGTATCTGTTAATTTCATTCATAGTTTTACCATAAGTTTTGATGATTTCACTAAATATATTATGTAATAGCAATTTGTATGTTTAAAAATCTTGGAATGGACCATATTGAACACCATCTTGATTTTTAAGCTTATTTACAAAACACAATTCTAGATATGAGCTTGATTTTCAAGCTTGTTTTCAAACAAAATGTTGGATATGAATCATGACATCTAATGGCCCATATTTGATTGCACATGCGTAATTAAAGGAAAACGTTCAATCACTGATAAACCACTTTCCTGTAGGAATTTTAACTTGAAAATTTCACACAAATTTGAACCTGCCGGGTCATCTTTGATGACAAACTAAAAAAAAAATTGAAATACAAAATTTTGAGAAATCTTGAAAAACCTAAATTTTCAAAAAAATTTCAATTTTAAAAATCTGGTTGAGAAAATTTTTGCTAGAAACACTTTGAAAAATGCGTAATTTTGGCGGTACATCAATATGACAAACCACAAAAAATTTTGAATGTCAAAATTTTGAGATAATCTTGAAAAACCTAAATTTTCAAAAAAATTTCTATTTTAAAAATCTGGTTGAGAAATTTTTTTCTAGAAACAGTTTTTCAAAAATGCGTAATTTTGGCAGTACATCAATATGACAAACCACAAAAAATTTTGAATGTCACAATTTTGAGAAATCTTGAAAAACCTAAATTTTCAAAAAAATTTCAATTTTAAAAATCTGGTTGAGAAATTTTTTTCTAGAAACACTTTTCAAAAATGCGTAATTTTGGCGGTAAATCAATATGAGAAACCACAACAAATTTTGAATTTCAAAATTTTGAGAAATCTTGAAAAACCTAAATTTAAAAAAAAAATTCAATTTTAAAAATCTGGTTGAGAAATTTTTTTCTAGAAACACTTTTCCAAAAGGAAAAATTTTCTGTTTTTCTATGAAGAGAATATCAAAAATTCTCAAAATGCACCTTTTTCCTAAAACTTAGTGTTTTGTTTTGTAGTAGTCAATTGTACTGTATCGCCGATTGCTCCAAATAGAGCCATTCAGCTTAGGGGAAAACGTTCAATCACTGATAAACCACTTTCCTGTCGGGGAATTTTAACTTGAAAATTTCACACAAATTAGAACAAATGAGTAACTTACTCATCGCGTTCATAATAAGTCTTTAGACTTATTATGAACACGGTGAGAAAAGTTTTTAGAAATCTCTAAAGAGGGGTTGGAGATCGAAATCTGGATCGCTAATTGGGCCAAGTACATTATGTGTTTCATGATTTTTTTTACCTTATTTGGAAAGTCATGCAAGCGACACGCGCCAGGGAAATGAATAGGTTCATTTAACTTTCAAGAGACTGTGTATCACGCTCTTGGGAAATCCCAATGAATGTAAACACAGGGAACAACAATGGTAAACGGCGATGAGCTCATGAATATTTATAATTAGCACAATCTCTATGGAATCTTGACATGGATCAAAAACTTTGGATATTCTGAGGGCTTCTAATCATGAAATTATGTCATGAAAGTGACTATATAATAAATAATATACACAACACAAGCATCTTTTTATTAGGAACACGGCCGGGGAACACGGTGTGGTTAGATGGTGTAGGTAGATCCTTGAGATAATACAGAGGCACACAGGCGCATTCATAACACAACCCCATCACTCGATCGCAAGGACACATAGCCCGCAAATCCAACCACGCTCCCACGCACCCCAGGTACAATATCAATAACAAACACTGCCCTCTCGCATCTTCATAATGACGAAGAACCGGTCACACATGCGAATTTTATATTATGAAAATCAGATTCTCGCAACAAAACACATTCAAAAATGACATTTAGACCCAACCAAATCAAAATCCGTAACATACGTTTCTTCCATCATAGCTTGCACAACTCAAATTTTCAGAGCAATTCAACAAGCCATAAAAAACTAGTAGGGCGTTATGCAACGGCAAAAACGGTCGTTTCTTCTACATGATAGCATAGGACTATATTAATAGTCCAATAAAAAATTCTACTATGCTTAGTTCTGGAGATAAAAATTCTTGAAATTATTTACCTTAAAACCGGAAATTATCTTAAATGACCTTTGACCTCCAAAATAAAAATACCTTGCATACACCAGGTAACATGAATGCAAATCTGAAAGTTAAGTCACTGTACTATGTTTTGGTTTTGAAATAAAAATGTTTGAATATTTTGCCTGGTAACAATACATGTGCTCTAATGACGTCACTCTGTTACGTAATTTGTAAGGACAGCGATTTTTTGAATATTTTTCACAATTTTTGGCTTTCAAACTGGAAATGACCCCCTTAATGACCTTTGACCCCTTATCCCTGAACACCCTATATGAAGCAAGTGTCAGTGGTTCCTCTGAACCAGTTTAGTTGATATCGGCGTAATGCTGTAGAAAAAGATAAATTGTAACATTAAATTACATATTTGACGCCTGTGGCCAGGTCAAATGGGACGGGTCGGCGGTCATTTGACGTAAGTCTAGTCAGAATACGTCAAACGATGACTGAACTAGACGCACTTGAAGTGTTGCCAGAAGAAAGAAAGAAGAACTAGACCTGGGAACAGATCTAATTTACAAGACGGCCGTATTGGGAATGGATGGTGGTCCCCTTAATGACCCCTTGAGGTGACTGACCGTTGACCCCTGTAACGTCACCAACATGTCACAAAGTCATTAAATGTATTTTTACGTGTTAACAAAGTTTATGAGGAACGTATCAATTGAGTTCAACTAAATTCCCCCCAAGCATGTCAGGGATTGACTTTGCACCTCTATAACGTACCCCCTGGTCACGATTCAGGGTTAAAACTATTATTGTTCTGTGTTTACCGAGATCCCGAGGATTAATTCTGTCAAATTTCAGGGTCAATCAGGAGCTGTTTGAAAATTTTAAACATTTGACCTTGAACTTTGACCTTTGGGGTTAATACTATCATAGACCTACTACTACAGGAGGGGATAAAAAAATTTTACTTTTTGACCTTGTTTTCCAATTTTAAGTAAAGGAGTTTGACCTTAGTGACTCTCATATTAACTTTGATCAAAATGTCATTAAGTCACTTTTGTGGGGGTGTCAAGCTCACCACATACTGAGTCACGTGATCATACTCTGTAATCTGTAAAAGGGATTAGGGATTTGATGTACTAATTTGATTATTTTGACCTTTGACCCCTAACCAATGCATGCTAAGAATGTACTTCATTGTGGGCAAAAGAATTTGCATATCTATATGTACCCGTTTCAGTGATACATGCATTCCTGCATACTTTATTAGCTCATTTGCATCTAAGCCGCATATCACGCACGGAATTCAAATCGCAGAAACGATGCATGCCATGATGCATTTCCATGAAGCGAAGGAATTTTAGGTGTGCCCGAATAGTTTTTCAAAGATACAGCATACAGGGTATAACATTTTTATCACGGATTTCCAGGGTTAACATTTTCTTCACAGACATATACGGACATACGGACACATGGACGGACGGAGCCCATTTCATAGTCACCCCCGTTCCGACTTATAGTTCCGGCGGGGACAATAAATATCTGTATAAGATGTTTCCTCAGAAATTTGATTAAATCTGTTTTTCATCTGGACCGTTATTGATTAACCTATATTCAGTTGTTTTTAACCTAATATCTATCGAATCTTCAGATGACGTTTTTCATCAATTGAGGGCGTTCTTTTTCAAAAAGAATAAAGTAGTCAGGTAACGTGCTTCAGAAAAAATGGTTGAGTGGATTTCAAATATCGACCTTGAAATATACTAATAAGAAGTTGTTTTCAGCGTTCATGTGATGTCAATTCTCCATTCAACAGTTTTCAATGATAGAGTGTACGTTTTCAAAATGGCGGCCAAAATGATAGGGAAAAAGCTCTAACAAATAGAATAGATCATATTTAGGCATGTCATCTTTTTCCTGGTAAGGGTCATCCATGTTAGCTGATCCAGGTTCGAAACGGCAGGGCTCACAACGCTAGGCGCGCATGGCCCTGTTCAAGTCATGCTGGGACAAGCGACTTCCTGGGAGGTTCATCGTGACAACATTCTTCTTAAAGAGGACATTCCCCCCCCCCCCCCAAGGACAGTTGAATCAGACACGGTAGATTCCCCCTGAGAAGTCGGTGGACAAAAGCTTGCTGCAGTGCGGACGGGATCCACGAGCGTGCGCTGGGACCCATGTTGCTGGAAAACCCATAAATGTGAGGAACTCTGCTAAGTTTCCCAAAGAGGCCTTTTATAAGATGACCTTTTGTTGTCTTGGCACCATGCTTGGTACTTCCTGATGCGGACGTTGGGAGGATGCCTTGCCTTTCCTACCAGGGGGCAGCAGCCTCTTCAAGAAGGCCTGCTGCCGTGTTGAATCTGATGAATGTCGTCATACAGTCAGGTGAGGGTCTAAATTGTCGCTAGAGGAACCGTGAGAGGAAAGTACTTTCAGGAACCACATCTGTCTGGGCTAGTGTGGGCTATTAGAAGTATGTTGCACCCGCTGGATCTCTAGAGCTTCTCCAGCACGCTGGGTATCATCGCTATGGGGGGAACCGCGTATGACGAGACCCTGTCCCAGCTGATTGTCATTGCGTCTATGGTGAAAACGCCATCTGGTCCGCTCTCCAGGAACAGTGTGTTGGGAGCTGGTTGTGATGCTGTGCAATGGTGGAAATTCCAAGACACTTGCCAATCGCCAGCCTTCCCATGGGCTATATGGGCTCCGGAAGCGGGACCGCCAGGGGTGAATGTTGTGAGGCATGCATCCACTGAGGGCGTGATGGACCTTTGGAGAGACGTATATACCCTTCGACATTCTGCCTCTCTTGGGGCTGAACTTGGACAGAACGTGTAGCTGTATACTCCTCGTAGGGGGAATGGGGAAGGACTGTTGTGAGGCGACGATAAGGCCAAGAAGCCGTAACCGCAGTATGGCTGGAACCGTCTGCCTGGGAGGTAAAACAGTTCCGCCACTGTGAGAGGAAGTACGTTCTGGAATCAATCTGTATGGGGTCAGGTGTGATATTAGAAGCATGTTATTCCCGCTGAATCTCGAGAGCCTCTCCAGCACTGGGTATCATCGCTATCGGGGGAACGCATATGCCGAGATCTTGTCCCAGCGACATCATTGCGTCCGCTCCCAGGAACAATATGTCAAGAAGGTCGATTAGAGGCCGCTGGTGTCTGTAAAGACCACTTTGCACCACTGTTGGGTTGAGGTCCCACTGATCTGGGACGGGGTATGGATGGGTGTTCCCCTTCTCAACAGGTACCCCCTAGAATGTTGCCTGCTCCCAGGAGAGGACTGCCTGGAGCTCGATCCTGTGGCGCGGGCACCATATCATCAGCTGATTGGTCCGTTGATATAGAGTCAGGCTGCAGATACCTCCCTGCTTGATTATTTAAAGTCACATACCAAGAGATGTGTTGCAGTGGAGGGCGATCGTCTGGTTCCTTGACCTTGTGAAGTAGCCGCCGTAATGCCAGGGACCGCCCACCGCTCCAGAAGGTTGATGTGATGTTTTGCAATGGCTGAGGATAATGTCTATGGTGAGCGTGGAAACGGGACCGCCCAGGGTGAATTGGACCTTGGAGAGAGACGTCGATCCCCTTCGAAATTGAGTTTCTCTTGGAGCTGAACTGCGTAGAACGTGAAGCTGTATGTATCTCGTACAAGGGACATTGGGGAAAGATTGCTGTGAGGCAGGAAATAAGGCCAAGAGCCGTAACCACAGTTTGGCTGGAGCCATCTGACTGACGAGGAGGTCCCGTGCGCAGAGGACAATGGCTGTTGTTCTCTTTGCTGTCAGGAACACCATCCCTCTGCCTAAGTCTATGACTTGTGGGTGTGTGATGGTTGGAGGGCTCACTCCTCCCAGTTGATGATTAGTCCTTGAGAGCTGACTAGGCTGCAGGTATTCCGGATTTGAAAGCGAAGGGCCTCTGGGGATGGGGCAGTGATCAGCCAATCGTCGAGGTAAATGTAGATGAACATTCCTTATCACCGAAGAGCTTCGGCAATCACCTTTACTATCCTTGTGAAGGTCCTTGGGGCCGTGGAAAGCCTAAAGCGCAGGCTCTTGAACGGGAAGGTCTCGCTGTTGATGTAAAAACCGAGCCATTTTCTGTCTGAAAGATGGATGGCCACGCAGGGCCTTACGCAGGATTTTTTTATGGGGGGTGCGGGTCTTCGAAAAAGTGGACCTTTTTTTGGAAAAATTGACCTAACCCCCCTAAAATGGTCCTTTTTTGGACGTTTTGAACATCTAATCACCAAAATGTGGACTTTTTCGCCATATTTTCTCTAAATTGTGTACCTTTTATAAAAAAAATTGGCAAAAAGTGGACCTTTCCCCCCTTTTGTGGAATTTGGGGGATGCGACCGCACCCCCCGCACCCCCCCTGCGTACGGACCTGTGGCCACGTGTTGGTATGCGCTCCACCACCCCTGGCGTAGTTTTTGGATGATGGCCGCTGAGGTTCCCATGTGGAAACGTATTAGCCCCGGAGCTAGCAGACATTTGTAACACATCTCAAGTACAAAAGGTTTGAGTGATTAAAAATATGTAGACTGACAGGGATCCCTGAAACATTATTCTTAAGTGCAGCAAATGGTGCCTTAAGGAGAGGGGACCAAGACAAAGTTTGTACAGGGGTCAAATTTTTCAATTGATCCAATCATGTTGAAAAGTATGCCATGTTATTTGTCTAACCAAAAGGATTCAGGAAAGGTATTATTTGTACTATCTACAACGTAAAGTTTAAGGTTATAGACTAAAACGCAAAAATCAATAAAAAGTGTCAATTTCAGTGGTACAGGGGGCAAATTTTAAGTGCTTGCTTTGGATAAAAAAATGGTGCCAAAATTATTGGTGGGGCTCTAGATCAAAATAAGGATAGTTGTTTGTCTCACATGCTTGCTTAAGGCAGAAACGTAGGGGGAAATAAGGTCATAGCCCCATTGAATGCAGAGGACGTTGACCTTCTGTGCCCCTACAACGGTAACTAAGCTTTTTCAGACAGTCAAAACTATCCTTATTTCATCCTATGAAACTCCATCAATAATTTGCCCCATTTTTATCAAATCGAATCACTTCCACCTCCCTGATATTTTGTAATTAAGGGACAAACATCATCTCTTGGTATCAGTGTCCTTTCTTCTAATAACGTGAAACATATCAAGTTTTAACCATATGACGTTCATAGCAAAAAAAATTTAAAATGACATCATAACTGAGAGTTGTTATGACTGCAAACAATAGATGCCGTAATCTGAAAAAATCTCCAAATCAAGGGGTTGCCTATTTTTCATGCGGTACCAAAAGTAAAATTCACATATTACTACCTCTAAAAATAAGAACAAATACAAATAGTGTCAGTAGTGTTGGCAAGTGGGTGCCAAAGAAACATTCACTGTTTATTTACTCTAAAAATAAGAAGAAAAAACAAATGGTTGACAACCCCCTCCACCATTGGTGGGGACGGGGGTTAAAGAGACATTGTTGATATTTATGCCATTAACCATTCATAGAGTTGTTATATAATAACAAACGACCACTTTTAGCACAAAAAGTCTGACTATGGGCATTCCTCAAAATATTCACTTGAAAAAAAAAGTCCACTGGCGCCATTGAAAAGAGCCCTCACCGTAAAAAAAGACTGAGATTAGACAACAAGTTGAGTTATTCCTTGTGTGTTATTGAACACATGAAGTGAAAAACCAAACTTGGCAAACCTTCTGAAGTAATAGCAACTGGATGACGTGTGCCCCTGACTATTATACAAACATTTAAAAAAAAAAAATTCTAAAGTTATTAAGCTCAAAACGGAAATGACTGATAAATGACTTTGACCCCAAAATAAAAATACCTGACACACATCGGCTAACATACAGATATCTGAAGGTTAGTCATCTGCTATGGTTTACATTTTGAGATAAAAATTTGACAGGTTTTACATATTTTTGGTTTGACCGGAAGGGACCCTTATGACCCTGTGATTCCTATTCTGGAAAACCATATATGAGCATGGGTCAGTGGTTCCTCTGAACAAGTTTGTTGATATCGGCATGATCATGTGGAAGAGATCATTTTGCCAATTAAATATCATATTTTGGCGTTCAGACGGAAATGACCCCTTATGACTTTGGCGCCCTATCTGGGAACACCCTATATGCAGCTGGCGTCAGTGGTCCCTGAAAGAGTTTAGTGATATCGGGCATTATCCTGGAGAAGAAATCTTTTGCCAATTAAATGACATATTTAACCCTGGGCGCGGTCAAAGGTCAGATGTGGGTCAAAGGCATGGGACAGGGATGGTTACACCTGAGCGGTCATTGGTGCAAACTGGTTACTATGGTTAAGCAATTGCTGAGCTACAAGCAGATGACAGAAGAAAGAACTAAAGGAAGGTTATGTGGCCATAGGCAACTGGTACACAGCCGATGAGAATATGAACCCATGTCAAGCATGTCAAGCCTTTGACCCCATGTCAAGCCAATCTTGGTGGAAGGATAGAAGCTCCTTTTAAGGGCTTTATCGTCTTCTATAGATGAGATATAGTCAATTTAAGTCTTATTTTTTAGCATTTTTGGCAAAATTGACCTTTTGACCCTTTAAACATCTTGACCCCGATATTAAAAAACCTCATGACACTGGGAAATGCATTGTTCCATGCAAAGGAAAACCAAATCTGCTAGCTTAGTTCTGGAGATAAAAAAATTCTTAATTCAGCTGCAATCGGGCGTTGTAGATTTTGACCTTGAGCTTTAACCTTTGGGGGGCGAGATTACCATAGACCTCTCCTACCATAAATGTTACTCACTCGTAGGCATAACGGGCTTATCTGTCGCCTAGGCTGAGATATACGCCATTGGTCTATTTTAAGCATTTTTGGCAAAAATTGACTTTGACCCCCTTAATGACCTTTGATCCGGGTCTAAAAAAAACCGGAGGTACACAAACAAAAACTGCATTGTTCCAATTTAATAAAAAAATTCTGCTTAGCTTAGTTCTGGAGATAAAATTCTTAAAGTTATTTAGCTCAAAACCGCAAATGACCTGTAAATGAACTGACCCCCAACTAAAAATACCTTGCATACAGTGGCTAACATACATGCTACTGAAGGTCATGTTACTCTGCTTGTTACATTTGAGACAAAATTTTTGAATGTTTTAAATATTTTGGTTTTTGAACGGAAGTGACCCCTTAATTGACCTTTGAGCTTATTCTGAACACCCTCATATGTAGATGGGTCAGTGTAATATGAACAAGTTTAGTTGATAGCGGTATAGAGTCGTGTAGGGAAATATTTTTGACAATTACAATGGCCATATTTTGCTTTAAGACCGGAAATGACCCCTTCATGACTTTGACGCCTTATTCTTGAAACCTATATGACGCATGGTCGGTGGTTCCTCTGAAACAGTTTAGTTGATATCGGCATAATCCTTAAAAGAGCTATTTTTGCGAATTTAAATACATATTTAACAGTGTGACGAGGTAAAGGTCAACGATGGGTCAAAGTCATATGGCAGGTGATGGTTCGCTGAGCGGTCATTTGGTGAATATGGTCAAGCCCACTACTGAGCATTAAGCACATTGACAGAAGAAAGAAAGAAGAAGAAACACGCTAGTAAAACAGAACAGAGCGATTTGCAATAGGCTGTGTAAAGAAAGAAGACCGCTAGTAAAACAGAACACAGCGATTTGCAATAGCTGTTGTAAGACCCATCAAAACACAGAACAAAAGGTGCCTGTAAAAAAAGGCATAAGTCCGGTTGAGGGGGAATGTACTAGGAGATGGAGGGATTACAGGGATCAACAGGCTATCAAAAGTTTTTTATTGGTGTCTTCAGACTTGGGTTCAGAAATTATTGTCAATTTTGCGGAGAGACCGAAAAAACTGTTTTTTCTATTTCGCCATTTTAGCCATAACAATGCCAATGAAGCGAGAGATGACACCCGATGTATACCATAACTTATTAGACAAAGACAATTCACACACGCAGTTTCATTTAGTAATGTTTCTTCTTGACCAAAAACATGTTTGAAAAAATGGTCTATGCTAACATAAGTATAAGGAATCTCAACAATGAATATTACCATGTTCAATCCATAAGAAAAATGGAAATCAGTTATAGCAAATGCATCTTTTGTGTGGCTCAAAATGCCAAACAGGATTTTAAATCTTTCAGCAAAATAGGTAACCGTCTTCCTAAGTCCAAAGACACCCAATTAACCATTCTGAAAGCTTTGTTATCCCTCTTCACAACATTTGAGACAGAAAATATTTCTTAAATGGCTTAGCAGCGAATAGCGATAATGCGAGAGAATCGAAAATGTGGAAATGCAATATAGTAGAGATAAGTGTGTACACCATTCCATATAACTACTTTAAATGTAGACACAAACCACCAAATAGTGAAAAAAATGAAATATTGAGGACATTTGTCAAATTCCGCAAGAAACATACAGCGAGAATCTCAAAATCTACACTAAACAGCTGATTGTGGTTAAACAAGTACAAAATGAACACCCTCAATAACGTTTGTGTTTGAAGTCAAACTAAACTAAATGTTGATCATGGGCACAATATCCACGCTTAAAATCTGGGGTATTCACCGGGAAAGGATTTTTTGATCTCAAGTCAGCAATTTGATACGCCAACGTATAGAAACCTTACCAGAATCTGATACCAGAGCATCAATGATGCAGAAGCTTATCAACGCTGGGTTTCAAGAGGAACAATAGTTTGTGACCACCTTACTTTACGTACAATGGGAACTACTCTGATAAACAAATGAACTGGTCAAAAAAATTTTGGTAATTAAGAAACACGGTGGTTCTCAAACCAAGTCCTGCCCCTCTTTGTGATCACAAAAGGTAAAAAAAAAACCCCCAATTGTATGGATGGGGTTAAAAAGGTCATAAAAGGGACAAGGAGGTGTCATTCTCTGAACACACCATGAGTCAGTGGCTTTTCTGACCACTAGGCTGCACTCGGCTCAATGTTAGGAGAAGACAAACAAATTATATAAGTTTACAATAAATGCCAAATGCCCCTTAAATTGGCACAATGAGCTTTGGATCCAATCTCACTACAGTGCAATATGCTCATCCACCAAGGACACAAGTTCAGTGGGTTGTACTTGTACATACATTGACATGAACTGACTTGTGTGATTGGGTATTCATCAAATAATCATTTCCCCAAAAACCATAAATATAGTGGGGAATGAAGCTACTGAACTGTGCCAAGGGAATTGAGATTGTATAGCTCACTAGAGTGTTGTAACACTGAATTGGATGCAACCGCTGACTTGTGACCCATATCTATGGGTCACAATCAGTGGTGAGTGATTTTCTGGACTGGAATTTGGCCGCCAATGCATGTCGACCTTTGAATGCCATATACTGTAAAAAACCTGATTGGATTTTGGGGCAGTGGGGATCCTTTGACCAAGATTGGTGATATAGCAATTTATCTGTGACCGAAAACAAATTCATAGATTTCAAAGAATGCCCTTAACGCTAAGTGTATAAGTATGGTGCATTGCCGTTGTGTGTGTGTTGGGGGTCCCCCCCGAAACCACTTTTTTTTTTTTTTTTTTTTTTCTTTTTTTTTTTTTGTTATGGCAGTGGATTTTTTAAACAAAACTTGGTCACTGATGGGGTAAATCAACACAACCACATAAAGGGAAAAATGAAAATCAGTTGTACGGATTCAAAAATAGCAGTCCAAAAACGCATGTTGCAATGCACCCCAATGATCCCACAAAAAAGAAACACCACTTTCCTTTTGGACTTTTTCCATAAAATTGTTTCATAATAGGAAATCATCAAATTGGCCCAATCTGTAAAACCCTATATGGACCTTGGCCCACGGGTTCTTCTGACCTAATTGGTTGAAATTGGCTCAAGAGCTTCGGCAGGATAGAAACAAATTGCAACCAAACTAATGACCGAAACAGACATAAAGACAAACATTATCTGTTTTAAACACTAAAATAAAAGGGTCTAAAAAACTATTAACTAAAGCATTCATCTAGCTATAATTATATAGATTTATGTGTTAACAAAGCTAAGGTGAGAAAATGATCATTTTCAAAGTCCACTGAATTAGTTAAGTAGCTTAAATGAAGCTAATATGGATGCATGCATGCATGCAATCCATGCATCCACGCACACACGCATGCATGCACGCACGCACACACACACATACTGTTATGACGTCTCGTAGACGTCAAAGGTCAGAAATACCTTTCAAACACAAATAAATGAGCCTTGTGCACAAGTGATCTGAATTTTATATAATAAAACAATTTTAATGATCTTCAATAGATTTGGTTCAAGAATTTGGAATATCCAAAACAAAATTACAATAAAATTACACACAATATTTAAGATTATAATATTACTTAAAGTTCAGTATTGTCCAGTGTTGCAAGAAGCGTTGCAGTTCAACGATGATATGTCCTCACAGCGAAGACTCCAAAATGACAGCGCATAAGTTCACGCAAATATCCATGGTATATTCCATGCGAATCTTCTGAGACTTGAAGGTTGTCCAGCAGTTCAAGACAAGGTTTTCCCTCAACGACACTAATATTCCACAGTAAGAAAATCCAGGTATTCTACCACCATCAGTCTGCCGCAAATGTCCCCATTTAGGACCACAAACTGGAATCCCTTTATGATTCCAAAACTAAAGCTCTTCTGGCTTAAAAGACGACAGCAGACAGTTCATCAGCTATCAAGCTCCGGTGGCATCCAAAGTTAATTAAAAATCCTGGCACCATGTATAACACCAATCTATCATTGTAGTAGATTAAAAACTACAATCCGGGAAAAAATGGTTAGAACATAATGCACGTCTCTTTCAAAAAATCCCCCCTCTCTCTCCCCTGTTCAATGTTGAGCCACCTCATGTACTCAACATCCTTGTCCCCTTCCCCAAAAATTGATTGAGGGGGGTGGGGACGGGTAGGTTCGAGGAACAAGATCCAGCCTTCATTTAAAACAATGCATCGGTCCAACACAGCCACACTGTAAAATAAGCACATATTTTAACACCGAGTGATTAATGTTCCAACAACTTTTTACCCGGATTGTAGCTATAACTATACTGTATATAGCTCCAGATTACAACTGCTGTCCTCAGTCCTTCAGTCACAAGTACTCTCTAACTTCACACAGCTAGATTCCCCTTTCTAACAATAATCATTACATCATCATCATGCATAAACATAACCTTACACTAGCTGACCAATTGGAATTCACATAAATTATATCATCTGAATTACATCACTTCCCATATATAACTTTATGGGGAATCCCCCAGATCAAGCAATGTTTTGATCTTAAAGCATAAACAAGTTGACTCAGTTTCTAAGTTTACATCTTGGGGAATTCCCCATTTCCCTTATTGTGCAAACTCTAGGGATATTCCCCTTTCTCTCTTTTATAGTAAACAAAGTACTTTTCCCATGAGAAATCTTTTCTCAAATAAAATTAAGAAAATAATATTTTGATCAAAATTTTGAGGGTAATATAACAATATATACTTACATACATACATACATACATACGTACATACACATATGCATGCACACACATACAAATTGGTTTCTTGGGCTTGCCCTGAGCAAACATTTGTTCAATTGTTAATTCTTATTTTTGACATTTGTTTACAGCACACACACACACACACACACAATTCACTCCAGTTTTGATACTTACACACCTACATTTTGAAAATAACGTACGCACACCATACATCACACACACACACACACACACACACATACAAATTGGTTTCTGAAGCTTGGTCTTGCTCTGAGCAAACAGATTTGTTCAATTGTTAATTCTTATTTTTGACATTTGTTTACAACACACACACACTTGTAGGCACACACACATACACTCATGATGACAGCCAAAGAGACGGGCACAGACAGGCATAGATATGGACACACATACACGGACAGACACATACACACACAGGGAAATTCCAGACATTTATTTTAAATTGAGAAAGAAATAATTTGGATTTTTACAAGGGTAGAGGATATTATAATATGAGCAGTCACTTAGTGTCAAATTCTATTGATAGGGTGCATGTTTTTGTTTGCTCGTATCCACAATCAGGGGTTGTTAATGGTCTTTGTGGTGGGGTCAATCATGATTTGTTCAGCTAGTGTGCTGATCCGGGGCCGCGTGTATCCATGATACGGACGCTCCTAACATGGCCCGCTATTTGAGGCTGGGGCGGATTGGGAACAGTCAGGGGTTTACACCCTACTCTTATTCGACACTGACTGCGATGTACATGTACAGTTGTGACTCTCTGTACACGGGACCGACGGCTTAACGTCCCCTCCGAAGGACGGGATGCTTTCATGATCCATTTGCCCAATTCCAAGTGAACCATGGAGGAGAGCGGTATTCTGTATTTAATCAATAGCTGGTATACAGATCAAATCCAGAATTGATAGTACCCGAATAAATCCCAGCAAGTCTCACGACCCCACCGGGATTCGAACCCGGGAATTTTGATGGTAAATTTGCACCAGAGGCAAGCACCCTACCGCTAGGCCACGCTCTCCCACCAAGCACTGGGCTTATAGAAAATACACAAGTTTACATTCTGAGGAAATATAAACATTTTTTAAAATTAATCATGTACAGAAATGTTACATTATATTAATGCTATAACATAT
>JAMKCH010032647.1:0-23036 GCA_023653785.1 Ophioderma brevispina
TTTATCCTTCCTGTAGTACTTTATGAGAGGTCACTAAAAGTCATCATGACCCCCTCACATGACCCATGGTTTAGGGGTCCAGGTCAAAATAACTCAAATTACGTTACACTTCACATCACGACTCCTTTTACAGATTACTAGATATCACGTGACTCATGTATGTGTGCAGCTTGACGTCTTCACAACAGTTTACTTAATGAAAAAGTTTGATCAAAGGATCATGTAGGGTCACTAGGTCAAATGACCTTTACTGTGTGTAAAATTTAAAACAAGTAAATAAAAATCTTTTGTTCCCATCCTGTTTCTTGCTGAGAGGTCACTAAAAATCCAATCATGACCCCATCACTTGACCCATGGTTTAGAGGTCAAAGGTCAAATACTTTCAAATTACGTTACACTTTCAAATCACTACTCCTCTCTACAGATTACATCGTAGATCACGTAACTCATTGTGGTGTGGTGTAGTTTTACATTCCCTACAAAAGTTACTATGAAATTTATCAAGGCATTTGGGGTCACAGGAGTTCAAGACCCGATTTTCACTCAAATGCTACTTTTCTGCAATGTTGCCCCGGTCCAGCATTCTCGACTGTGTTCAGATCTGTCCACAGATCTAGTTTGGGTCCTTTATCATTTTTCACTGAGTTTATCATTTCATTTTTACTATAGCCGCCCTGTTCGAAGCAAGATGCTCTTATCTTGTCCCTCGTTAGTATGCAAAAGGGTCTGCGAGAACGTTTATGTGTCTCATCCCATAGCATTATTATTTATGTGCTGTGATACTCACAACCTAGCTTACCGTTGAAACCACAATTCTTCTTAGCTTTAATTTGAGTGTTTTTTTTTTTTTTTTTTTAAAAACTCTTTTGAAAAATCAACGATTTAAAAGTGAAAGTCGCCACAGTCAGACTTAATTTACGCGCCGTTCGGCCATTGGGTTATTTTGTACCACATGGGTTGACGGGCTGGTCCCCAGAATTACCACGGTAATTTCTATCAGGCCCTTATAATCAAGCGGCCTATGTAAAAGACCAATGATAAAAGCTAGTACACGGAGTCATACTGAAATTTCGTCGCATGTCAGACGAGTATTATCACAATCTTTGTATTTCACATTTACGAATCCCCTCATTTTCGTGCCGACCACCAATGTCCAAACGACGTAAAGGTTCCCTGTCCTAGATAAAACTAAGTAAGGCCAGATGCGTGCCCAAAAAATTATAAATGCATGACGAATCGTGCTGCTGTGGTTTGGCCTGTGTGAATATCTGGTCCATTTATTGGCGCCATTTATACGCGTAATTCGCCATAATACTTGCTGTTCCATTCGAGAGAAACCCGGACAACCTCAGCACTAACTCAGGTAAGTGTGGGAGAAAATAATTCTGCTTGGTTGTGAAATGAAACTAAGATGATTTTACATATTCCGAAAACGGTACATGAAACTTGAGTTGAAATTTTAATGTGACGTCTTCGTTGGGGCCAGTAGGCCCTAGGTAAAATCTACTTCATATAACTTACCACACACTGCCATAAGGAAGTCGATGTGAATGAAATTCCCATTGAGTATGGATGACAAAATTTTTGACATCATTTCGCTGAAAATGATGAAAAGCCTGCAGTAATTACTCACATTATCCATGTTCTAGTATAAGTATTTTTGTTAAGGAGAAACACATGATGGGCCCAAGGTAATTTTAGCAGTATTAGAAGTGCATTTTGTGGAGAAATCTTCCTGAAAAATTTAAAGGTTTGCTTTTTCCGATTATGCCTATTGTGGCCCAAAGGGGTCGATTTAGAAAATAAAATCCATGCAGATTTTGTTAGCTTTTTCCCAAATAAGGGCTTGAAAATACAGAAAAATAACTGGCAAGAGGAAAATTCACATGCACAGAGTTCAAATCCATGCGCTGGTGCATGTGTGCACCTGGGTAAATCGAACCCTGCTATGGTGTTCTCTACTTGATTTAGAGACTGGACTCGCACATACCACCCTTAGTCCCAATAATTGGGACTTCAATGACGTTTCTTTAACAATATGCCTTTAACACTAACCAGGGTGCGGATTTAGAGGGGGGCGAACCCGGCGCTGAGGCCCCCCCTATTTTTTGCAAAACACAGGGACAGTGCTGCACCGGGCGCCGGGCACACTGTATATCTACCTAAAATGCTTGTGGTACGCACAAGGTGCCCTTGGAGATCCCCCAAGGACTGACGGTTTATGGGCGGTTATGGTAGATGTAAACCCCCCTCAGAATTCCGAACCGATTTTAAATATATAGGTCTACCCGAGCCGCAAGCCGGAAAATTTGGCGCCCCCGCTATATTGCGCAAATCATGGATCCGCCCTGCAACATTCTATAAACAGCCTCCAGTAAGTTAATGGGACATTATGATAATGATAACATAAAAGAGGGGTCATGTTTCACAGGACTAACATACCCCACATCAAGTACCATGGGAACAAACTAAGGGTTTTGATGACCAGAAGAAGCAATAAGAATGCATACGGTACTGCAAAGCCCTATTCATACTATGTAGGATTGAGGAACCATTAAAACAATGGTTTTTTTTGTTATATCTGGAATAAAATGAATTTTGATGGGATGCAAATTCAGGATGACAATGAGAAAATCCGGCTATATCTGATATCAAATTGGAACACCTGTTGGACTAGGCATTGCGCATAGGCGTGCCCAATCAAATTTATTGACCGGGGGGGAATTATGATGTGCGCAACCATGAGAGCGAAGTGAGCGGATTGAGCGGAGCGACTAACGGGTGGGGTCCAGGGGCCCGCCTTAGGGCCCCTGGTGGGGTCCAGGGGCCGCCCTGTGAGGTAAGGGGGCATAAGCCCCGTGAAGCCCTGAGGTTTTAGGTTTTCAAGATTTAAGAAAAACAGGTTTTAAGCAATACATTGCGCAAAAATTTAATGGGTTTTAACCAAAATAATTAATTTTGTACTGTTTTGGCCCCCCCCCATGTTTTTGCCCCTCCTATGATTTTACCCTGGCGCCGCCCCTGTTACAAACCTTGTCTTAATGCATGAAAACACAAAAATGATATCAAAAGTTTGTTTTCTTCTGTAATTTTGATACCCTTATCCTATTGCGATCAATATTGTCAACGCAATACCCATTTTGAGAGAACTTTTAAAAGTTGCAGCAAAAGATAGCTCATCAGGTAAGCGCGCGACTCCATTGTATGCTCATCCATGCGTTAGGAAGCGTTCGAGCCCTGTGAGATTCAGGCTTCTGGTAATTTCCCTGGACAAGAAATTAACTGCTTGGCTGTCTCAATTTACCCATGCGTATGTAGGAAGCTGGGCCCCGCTGCGATGCTCTCTCGATGTTTTTGCTGATTATAGGGAAAGCGCTGATCCCGATCTGCTGCATCCCTTGAAATGATGCTAAATGGTTTTATGGTATGGTTGGGCCACAGTGATCAGCGACCATTTGTGAAAGCGCTTAGAGGCCAATAGCCTAAGGCGCTATCATAAAATTCTCTGCATAAGATACCATATTGAGTGGTTATTCAGTGATAAGACCGCATTCTTCGTGTTTTTTTAAACGGGTCTTACCATGCATGGGGTGAATTGGTTGTACCAGCCGATAGTCAGGTGGAAGTCTGGGCACACAGCCTGAAGTGAAGGATGGAAATGGAGTACGGTACAGACTTTTTCTATTGATAGATTTTAGTTCATTAGGACCTAAGCCAATATTTTTGGAGGGTGTGCAAATTTGTTACAGTGCCATTTTTGAAAATCCAATATGGCTGCTACCATGTCCAAAATCACTAAAAATCCCTTAAGTACTTCTGATAGAGACAAACATCTCTCAGACTCGACTATATCTTCCGGTGTTTTAATCACGAGAAAGTGTTGGTAATGTAATGTATCATTTACATTGCCACAAAAATCCAATAATGGCTGCTCAAAAAGAGTCAAATATGCTCTCGGAATCATTAAAAATGATCTTAACTCCTTCCATTAAACCTATTTCCTACTTGAATACATCCTGACACTCTAAAACGTGTCGCAGGTGTTCAAAATCTGTTACAATGGATCACACTCTGCAAGTGTTACTTTAACACCTCTAGAATGCAGTTTAACGAATCAGACACGTCAAGTGTTCTGCACATTTTGCAGTTTAGAGGCTTAATTCCAGGGTCTTATGCATGCTTTATGCTTTACACTTAGGAGATACATGTATTTGATCACTAGAACCCCTTAACTGGCATTCTTTCTCTGTAATGACATTTTCAAAATTCAAGATGGCAGCCAATACAGCCGCCTTTAAAAATAGTAAAAACTACATTATTGTGTATTATATGTAAGTTACCATCAACGATTATTATTAAAGGTGTAAATAAGGTATGGGATAAGTATTTGACTATTTAACATTCTTATCTGGAATTTCTGTTTCTTTAACATGCAAAAATGTTAATATGGTGGGCCAATTTTGGCTGCCTTTTACCTCTTTATAAACCTATAATTACGATACATCTGTAGTGTATGTAAGTTAAAAACACCCAAAATGAGTATCAAGTTGTTAATTAAAGTATGAGAATGTATGTCTTTGAGCATTAAACTCGTATCTATCTGGTATACTTTTGTTTTTGACAACTGCTTAACATTCAAATGACCGGCCTATGCTATATATTAATGATATATGACAATTTGTAGGGTTTTAAAGATTCTTAAAAAACATCATATTGACTGCCATCTTGTTCGGTAAGCTTGTTAACACACTTGAAATGTCAGATATGATTTCCTGGGTATAGGTGCAAATTATGCCTCTCTTACGTAACCCTAACACTGCAGGCTGTATATTGTGTGGACTTATCACAGATCACAATATATCCACAACTTTCTCAAATACTTGCACTTCCATCGACCACAATCTACCACAAAATTTTTGATTGTGGTATATTGTGGTATATGCTTAGTAGTTGATTAATCATAACTATACCAAATTGGAGTAACTCATCATATACCAACAATATAACCACAGTAATTAAACAAACAAGCTGCACCATAGGCAACAATTTACAGGGCTGCCAAGAGAAGTTGCGGGCCCGGGACCTTGGTGTTATAGGCTTACATGGTGCGGTCGGGTGCGGAGTGTACTTGAATGTACCACACTTTTAAAATAAGTCAATGATAATATCACATACCACAAACTACCACAAAATATTGCAGGTTCTATACTACAGATACCAAATATACCACAATATTACCCTGTGTGGTATTTTGTGGTCTAGAGCCTTGTTAGGCTAAAATACTTTGATGATTGTGGTCATTGAATTATTTCATGGCATATTGGGGTTTTGAGAGGTTGGCCAGCTTGGATTTGATGGTAATGTTTTGATCAAATCACGTCAATAAATCGGCCAAAAGATTCCTCGTGCTTTAAAATCTTGGATCTATTGCACTAAAATTATGGCCATTTGAATGAATGGAGAGTGATAGCGGCCATATTGAAATTTTAGGTTTTTTCTTTTTTTAAAATATTTTTGTAAACCCTCCAGAAATTATTAGCATTATGTCTCATTGTACAAAATCGTCAATAGAAAATCTTTGTACTCCATTTCCCACCCTGTGCCCCCATAATGTCCTCCTGCCACCCAATTGTTCTGATCAATCACAACTAAAATCAATAGCTTCAGCTTCTCAGACACATTTCAAATCAAATAACACGATGTTGAAGAAAGCTATGTTAGGACATGAACAAGAACTGTCTTTTCAAAAATACAACGCCTCAGGATTCATTGTACGTTACTGATACAATACCTATGGTCCATGTCTCCATCTCTGTGCAGTGATGTCAGCTATTTGGTGCAGATATTTTGTGTCAGAGATTTTGTTCTGTGTATAGACTACCGTCTTTCATCGCACACGACCTACGCTGTCATTAGGAGTCAACGATTTGCTTAAACACTGCTATCATTATAAACTCGGCTCATGTGACATCACTTGCATGGAGAAGGGATATGGACCATAGTTTGGGTTTCTTTTAATTCTGAAGCATGACATGGCAGTTGTTTTTTCATCACTTCAGATTATGAGGTTGCTTTTACTTGGAAGCAATTGTTATGTAGTTAGGGTATTTTTAAGATACTATAGACAATGTCACTACTTGTTATGGTTTTGGGCCAAGATACAAAGCTTCTTGTTTCTGTGGAGTAATGTATTAAAGATAAGGAAACTGACAAACCGCGAATCTATTATCACAACGAAGCACTTTTTTGTTGTGAGATCACAGACTTTGTGATCAGTTAAGTCTAGTAATCATAAATAGATAACATATAACACGTTGATACAATAAGGCGCAAGAAGGTATCTATTTGACTGTCTTACTTCTTGTCGTCATTTAATATCTTCAAAATCTGTGTTTGATCCCTTAAACAATAAGACAAACTTCGCTAAATACAGCTTACAACATGAAAATGATCAAACTCACCTTTTCTCTTATGCGCTCTAATCAAAAGGCAGTAAATCTCAGTTTCCAAACATGAAGCTTACATAACAATATTGTGATTTTCTATATGAAGGACTTCATTTGAGCTTTGGCTATTTCACCTGTGATTAGTGTATGGACAACCATTAATGGAATCCATGCAAAAACACAATTTGTTTGAAAAATGAGGGAAATCTTGAGTCGCCTTAGGTATAGTTTCCTAACCATCGCCAATGTAAACTGTGCCAACATATCAAATTTTGAAAATTGGGGGCGCTCTTCAAAAAATGTGCCATTAGGCTATTGCTTTTAAGAACTGAAATATGCTTCACTGGGGTTTTTTGGAACTGTTGGAGAGACGAAATGGTGGTCTTAAGGGCCGCCTA
The DNA here is from genome assembly GCA_023653785.1 of Ophioderma brevispina. Classification (NCBI taxonomy): domain Eukaryota; kingdom Metazoa; phylum Echinodermata; class Ophiuroidea; order Amphilepidida; family Ophiodermatidae; genus Ophioderma; species Ophioderma brevispina. The sequence goes on from JAMKCH010032647.1 coordinate 6,845, forward strand.
CCCGTACCTCTTTCCATGTCAGAATGATCGCCATACATTTTACTATTTTTAGCGCCACACTGCAATATAGTAAGGTAGACTTTGTGGGCACAAGGTGGGAAAAGATTACAGACTTTTTCTATTGATCGATTTTTCATTGATTGACATAAGCAATAATTTCTGGAGGGGTGTGCAAATTCGTCGTGCATGCATTTTCTAAGAAATCCAATTGGACGCGATCCTCTCAAAATTCATTCAATGCCATATTTGTATGCACTAGATCCCGGTTTTTTAATGCACGAGGAATCTTTTGGCCCGGTTATTGACGTGATTTGATCACAACATTACCATCAAATCCAATTGGCCCCCTAACACCCATATGTCCTGAAATCATTCAATTGACCATAACAAATCAGTAGTTGTAATAGAGCAGAATTTTGCGCTCTCTTCCCAGTAGAACTCATATCTGACATTTCAATTGTTGTTAACAAGCTTACCGATCAGATGGCAGTCAATATGACTGCCTTTTTAAGATCGTTTTAAAACCTACAAATTGTCATATATTCATAACATATTGGCCGTCATTTTGAATTTTGAATCATGTTGTCCAAACAAATATAACCAGATACGAGCTATACTGCTCAAAGACATACTCTCAACGTTAGTTTAAACTTAATAAACATTTTGGGTGTTTTAAACTAAATACAATACAGTTGTATCGTAATTTTTTAGGTTTTAAAGAAGGTAAAACGCAGCCCCCACATTGGCCCCCCATCTTACATTTTTGCATGTTAAAGAAACAAATTCCAGATAAGATGGCAATGGTCAAATATTTCCCCTACCTTAATTTAAGCACCTTTCTAATAATTAAGTATTTGATGTAACTACATATAAACACATATAATGTGGTTTACTATTTTTAATGCGCGCTATTTGGCTGCCATCTTTAATTGTGGAAATGTCCATTACAGAGAAATGCCAGTTAACTGTTTCTTGTGATCAAATACTGTATCTCATAAGTGGAAAGAGAAAGCAGGCATATAACACTGAATCAAGCTTAAACGCAAATGTGCAGACTTGACGCGTCGCTGAAGCCGTTTGGAAAATACATTCGAGAGGTGTTAAGTACACTTGTCAGAGTGGTGCTCAATTGTTACAGATTTTGAACACCTGCAGTACACGTTTTAGGTGTTTCAGTATGTATTCAAGTAGCGATTAGGTATAATGAAGGAGTTAAGAGCATTTTAATGATTCCGGAGCATATTTGACTTTGAGCATCCATATTGGCATTTTTTTCTGGCAAGTACTATAAAATTACGTTACCAACACTTTCTTGCCGCTTAAAACACCGAGTACCGGAGATATTCGTCTCTATCGGAATGCTTAATCGTGCTGCAGCACCAACCATTTTATGAGAGTGTACCGGGGCCGGAATAAAATAACATTTGTCATCATATCTAAAATTGACCGTAGGGATATGAGTTCATGAAAACAGTTGATGACAAATTTAAAGTGGTGTGCAATTTGCATACGACACCATTTAGCCATGTAAGCCATCTTAAAAGCCAAAACCACCTAAGAAAGACTAATTTGGTGTAAAAATGTTTTTTTCTGGTCAAGAGTTCAAGAAACTATTCCCAAAACTTATAAAATGTTGCATGTGCCGATATTTTCGAAGATGGATGACTTTTATTGGCCCACCTTATATTTCTTATTATATAGCCAATGCAGATGATGGTGGTGTCAAACTAAATTTTCTGGTCAAGGTAGTTTCAATAAACATTTAAACACTGTCAGGTACATATAAAGTAATGAAGTTTTTTTCATACTTCACTATTTTCCCAAAATGGTCAACATAAAAAAGGCAAATCCTTTTATACCTCCCTGCTATACATCACCTAGATGACGCTTTGGTGACAGGGATGTTTTATAGGTCAAGGTGTCAAACAGCCATATTCCTCAAACTGTCAATGATCTTGATTCATGTTATTCATGGACTACCATGTGACACCAAATGTGACACTTGACTACTCTATATGTATTCACCCAAAACATACATCTGGAATTGCATGGGGAATTTTATATTTTAGGCCTGTATTATTTTAATAGAAACCAGTATTTTGTTTGTTTCAGATATGTCAAGAGTAAAATGGCCCCGCATGTCGAACAATTAATGGTCCTGGCCACGTGCAACACCTATTGGTATCACTGTTTTGGGGTTCGTTCGTAAGGGGCATAAAGCGCAGTTAAGAAGTTCCAAGGAGGAGTTACCGAGGATTCTGTGGTGGTATTAATTATCAAGCTTCTGGGTTACTATATTTCACCACTTTGCCGCATTAAGCTTGACATTGCAGTAAGTTAACACTCTTGGGTACTTGTATTTAAAATCTTGGACTATCTTGGAAAACATGTGACAAATGCAAAAAAAATCAACTTTATATTCATCCTATAGTTTGTGGAGAATAGCTTATTGAATCCTTGACCCAGAAAGAAAACATCAGTTTGACACCAAAATCAATCTCCTAGATATCAATAAGAAAGATGCGGTTTCTTTGGCGAGATGTCGGCCATCTTGAAAAAATAGCAGTGTAATAAAGCCCAATGACTCAGACACTTCTGGCAATTGTATATTGAACCTCTTGACCCAGGCAAATACATTCCGACACTAAGTCACAAGAGTCGTGCTATTACCTTTAAAATGCGACCATTTTGCAAAATGCTGGTTGAGCAAAATTTGCCATCACTTTTATTTTTGTCATCACGTGTTTCCGTGAATACACACCAATGATCAATTTTAGCTATGATTGCAAATGTATTATTCCGGCCCTGGTTGGTAGAAATCTAGGCCCCTTTTTCATCCTGATGCTGCAGCACTATAAGGGGATTTTAAGTGATTTTTGGAACTGGGTTGAGCAGCCATATGGATTTTCAAAAATGGCACTGAACACATTTTGCACACCTCCAAAAATGTTTTTGGCTTATGTCTAATGAACTAAAAATCTTCAATAGAAAAGTCTGTACTCCATTTCCATCCTGCAGGCTGTGTGCCTAGACGTCCACCTGACAGAGCTTGCAATGCTTTTCGTACCGTACACCATGCGTGGCCATATGGACGCTACAAGCTAGCCCCTGATGCTAGCCCGAGGGTGCTCTGGCTTTTTCCGCTACGATAGCCCATCTACCTGCAATCATTCAATATAAGTTTTGTACATACCTCAATATACAAAGGTTAGGAAATTTAGATTATGTTTCGGTGGTGATTACTGCACGTTTGCTTGTTCGAAGGTACGATCTGGGGAACATGAAAACCACCATGAACCACACCACCAAATTGGTCGAAACGTACCATCAGGGATCCTATATAAATCGGGATAGGACAATCGATCAAGAGACGGATGCGTACTGCACACTGAATCTGCATGAAATTCTTAGCTTATAGTTCGCCAGCCGGCGCTGGCGCTATACGCTACGTCATCCCCGGTTTACGTAATGAATACGTTATGCATAATTAATTATGTAGCTATCGGAAAGGGTGGCGCTATCACCATCGATATGGAAATTGTCTATGGGCATTTGTACACAGTGTCACCCGCCTGGTACCATGCACAGGAAAATGGACAGCCATCTCATTACACTTTTCCTTGAATTTAACTGAAAATCAATTTAGAATTCATACTGAAGTCATTGGATTTATGCGGAGATTCGTAGCCAGCCTACCCATTGTACAATTTTGGATTGTAGAATCATGACAGCTCATGAACCATGGCAACTTCGAAAATCCTTATCTTCGCCGAACTTCAGAGATTTTTACTACGTCACAGGATTCCCTCAGAGTGGGATGACCCTAACTGTGTGAATTAATTATGAAACACGCAAGCGCAGTTGGACAGGGAGTTGGATGATACAGTCTGATCTCTTCTGGGACAAAGTTGTATGCCGCTCTTCGGCATTACACCTCTCATTTTCTTAAATTATCGCTTGACGTTATAACCTCATTACTAGCTGATTTGAATGGGAGCGGTCACTAAACCGGTTGATCAGTCTTCTATATTGTATAAAATATAATATTTTCTAAGTTTTCTTCCTTTCACCCAAAAATTTGGAAAAATCACCCGTATTTATGGGCAATCTGGCTGCATTTCACAATAAACCGTTTTGGCACATTCTATATCAGCGAATGCCCCAGCTCCAAATTTTCACCCAAAAGACACGGCTTTTTAAAAGTTTAGCAAATTACCACAAAAATCACCAGTATTTATGGTCAATTTGGCTGCATTTCACCCAAGAACCCTTTTTTGGCACATTCTCTATCACTGGAATGCCCCAAGCTTTGAAAGCAGCAGCCTTACACCCATAGTTCATACGGTGAAATTTGAAATTAATTTTTTCGTGCGCTCGCGCAAAATTCAAACAAGAGTACTCATTTTGAAAGAATATTTTGCAGACTGAAATAAAAGTGATTATAACAAAAAAAATGGTGGTGTACATTGTGTCCTCGGGGGGGGGGGGGGGGGGGGGGCCCTCACCTATGAAATGGATATGGGGGTTAAGGCTCCGCTTCCAACCCTGGGGCCATTGGGCCGGGGGGGGGGTGACGAGACGGAAAAATAGGGGTCTAACAGCCAAAGTGCCCCCAAAATAGGGGATTTAAGAGTGAGAAATTGCCAAAATTTTCGAAAAAATAGGCGGTCTTTGGTAAGATTTTGCGAAATTTTCTACCAAAAAAATGAGGTTTTTGGGTGAACATTTTAAAATTTTCTCCCAAATAGGGCCTTTGGGTGACAGTGGTAAAATTTTCACAAAATATCAGTAGGGATCTTTGGGTGATTTGTTTTTAAAAACTGGCGGTCTTGGGTTGACAACGGATGTTCAAAAGGGGGACTATTATCAAAAAAATTCCTCTGGCAAATCCTGCAAAAGAATAATTAAAAAAAGATTCTCGTTGATGTGGTTGTAATGATCCGGGTGTATTCCATTCATGATTACACGACTGACATGCCAACCAATTACGATTCACGTTATTTTGATTGGCATAGTTGGAATCGCCAGGCTAAATATGCACAAATATTAGCTCTGGGTCAGAGCCCTCGGGGTTTTTTGTTTTGTATTTTTTTTTATTAATTTTTTTTTTTTGGTTGCTGGCGGTATTGGGCCCTAAAGTACGGAATGTTTCTGGCTCTCACATACTTTCACATTCAAAACGGATTGAAATATCGGCGGGAAACTTTACGTATTGGGTGGGGTAAAGGCAATTCCCCGGGGTTTGTGTTGGGTAGGGACTTGGCCTCCGAGAGTCTGGAAGTAGGACGCCATAGCTATACAGTTTTTTGCCAAAAAGGAACCCAAACCTATATCAGCGATAATTTAGGGCACTTACCCCAAAATTTGCCATTTATTTCTCGCAAAATGTTGGCATTTTTAAGCAAATTTTTTGCTCCGGATTGAAGAAATTTGACTAATTTCCCACATTTTTAGAAAATGTTGGCTTCCGATTGAGAAAATTGACTAAGTTTCCAACAAATTTGAGAAACCTTTGAAAGAACACCCATTGCTATACCAAAAATTAATTGACATGAAAAATTGATATACCAGAAGGCTGAAAATGGACCGATGTCTATGTGTCACTTTTGTTGAGAACCCCTGAATAAAGCATTCTATAAAATTAAATCTTAATATACGTAAATCAGGCCATGAGAAATTTTGAAAAAAAAAACGATGTGCTATACCAAAATTGGCATGAAAAAAGGGATCATTGATATACCAGAAGGTTGAAATGGGACCGATGTCTGTGGCCCATCCCGTAATGGTCTTTGTGTTGCGACCCCCCCACGGGGTCAAATTTCTATCAAAATTAAATCTTTATATACTTTAAATCGGGTCATCCCCTTTTAATTGCCTGCACTGCAGGTTGTAAACCAGACCTGCTTTCTTCAAGCTAATAGTAATGCTAGTATATTTTACTTTAGGCCTAAAATGTTTATGTCATTGTCCAAATTCGACCTCCATGTCTTTCTTGTGGCATGCAGTACAAACATATTACCAGGGCACGCCAAGTGTCCATTCAGTTCTTGTAGTCTATAATATTCAGGCGGAAGGTCACCAATATTTCTTCCAAAAATATGTTAATGATCAGATGCTAATTAATGAATACAACAAATAGTTAAAACGTATTGTTCACTGATATAGAGGTTCTTTATCCTCTATATTTTTTGTTGTTTCGCAAAAATTAAATAATTTTAGAATAAATATCAAGAATTGGTCAAACTCGCCCATCACGCGTCACTATTTTCACGCGAGAACAAAAAGGTCAAGAATTTTTGCGTCAAAATAAACGTTGGTGATCATTAAAAGTCTTTTAATGAATTAATACGAGTATAAATCAATCTTGATGTTTCCGCATTAGCTTCTTATTGTTTCTCTTTTATCACCAATACCTAAATATTTACATAAAATACAAAAGTATCAAACTCGAAGGACCAGGGGTAATTAGCCATAACATGACGACATTCGTACCCATAGAAAACGGTACCTCATTTTACGTATTTATTCTTTGTCAACCATCGGAATGCAATACGCATCTACTATTGTCTACACATGTTTAGCTACGTTTACAACACGTTTATTGCAATCTCAATGAAATCTAAATCATCTATCAGCAGTTTGAATACATAACCCGCGCACTCTGAGAGCCCCGTGGGAAGCGCTTACCTGATAGGTTACACATTCAACATGGCGACCTCTTGGGTCAACATGTCAGCCTCCTATAGAAACACACATGTCGAAGTTCGATCTTTATAGTATAGATATTTTAGGTGTTTCTATCATCAATTTTATAAATAAGACGAATATTATTCTGCACAAGGTAGGATTAGATCAATTTCCCACACCACTACCGGATCCAAATCAGGCATGAGGCGCGTAATGTGTATTACAATCGTCATTTGAGTACGCCAGCCGAGAAGTGAACATCCGGTGCGTGTATGTTCAATGCAAATTCACGCTGGCAAAGTTCAAGGGAATTTTGCGGAGGCCTATGTGAGATGTGCGCAAGTTGACAACGAATTACGATCAAGTATAGGGTAACAACCCGCAGATGTTTTCTTTCAAAATTTCCGAAATGGAAATAGAAACTTTAAAGAATGACTGTCATGATATAAAGCCTAAAGGCCACACACACACAACGAACATAATAGGGCCTACAAGCAAGTACCCGGACTAACAAAACAAAAGCAAACCCCAAAAGGCAATCAAAACAAAGCACCCCAAAGCAAAAACAAATCAAGAACATGTCAAAAAACAACAATGAAACAAAACACAAGGTAAGTTACCAATTCCCGACCAAATTTCGATCCGAAATGCGTTTATTTATTGATTTCAAAAAAAAAAAAAAAAAGGATTTCCCAAGGAGAGCCTCAAAACATGCCAAATGTAAGCTAAAGTTAATTAAGACCCCAGGTTAAGGACAGTCGCAAAACCATTAAAAAAAAACAACAATATCTTGACCTACGATCTCTGATGAGGCATTTTAAAACAGGAGGCATCATTGTAAACGATAATAAGAAAATCAAAATTTCTCAATTCATGAAATAAAAAAAAAACTAATGCAGTTAAAAGTAACTGTCTTCAAATAAACATTGTGGCCGTGCGCAGCTACCGATGAACAACTTGTTGTTTTCCCCATTTTTAGTCCTAAAGCGAAGAGATTAGACCATGATTTAGGCCTAGTTTCCAAAACGGGGACACTCAAACAGTTTGACCATATTTTTATTTTACCCCTTTGTTTTTTGCCAAGACACAATAACCTACTCAGGAATTTGGTCAGAAATGTGCTCAGGACACAACTTCCCGTATCTCCATTCAATTGGCTTCTACATCAGCGATTTCGATTTCAAAACATTGTTTGGTTTTTTTAATTACACCGCTCTGCGGACACAACACTAAAAATAGAAAAAACCGTGTGACGGACACACGGCGTTACACGCAGCACTGCTACGCTGTAGCTCGGCGCATAGTTTGACCAATTGCGCACCGCGCTGCTAGGTGCAATGACTTCACGGCAGTCCAACGCGAGTGTGTTTGAATCGGTCAAACAACTGCTGTTCGTCATCTCTGTGCCCTTAAAAAGATTGCATTGTAATTTCCTCAATTTCTATGAGCGAAAGAGGTTCTTGACGATTTTTTTTAAAAACTATTTCTGAAAGATTTTCCAGTCAATAGCATAACAAAATTTAAGAGAAATCTGTCATAGAACCTTGATCCAAATTTATCGTTAAAAGTGAGTAACAAATTTTACTTTTCACTTTTTGAATGAGTAACAGTAAAGATAAATGCTTCCAAAAGTATGATAAGTCCATTTTGGTCTCATTGGTGAATATATTTGTCCAGTTCTTTTTCCACATATTGTTAACAAAATGATTTTGAATATCGTGTTTTGTGTTGGGGACGAAAATTTGAGATTTAAATCGTGCATGTGAATTACAGCAAATAACCGTTATATTTTGTCAGTTTTCGGGCGGGGCTTTACAAATCTCGGCTACGCGTGCAGGTATTTGATCGGTAGTGGTTGTGTCAGTTTCCGTTCTTACATACATCTAAGAGGGTCGTTTCGCGTCGAGTGCCCAAGTTGTGTAAACACCAATTGAATTACGGGACATTAATCGCAATATCATAGTGCGCAGTTCACACTCCATAGAAAACTTTACACAAATTTGGCACTTTGCCAGTGGGGAATGGAATATCATCTAATGAATAAATGTATTAGGTTATACGTCATCAGGCCCAAGCAAAAAAAATCGCAGAAGAAAGGGCGGGAACCTATTTGTATCAGTGTAATATAGCACCCAATTAGGGCGGAAATTAATTTGTATTAGTGAAGGAATAACACGCCAATAAGATACTGGCGCGAATTAGGTGCAAATTAGGTTGCCAATTCCTCTTAGAACGCCTTCGGCGAAAAATGATTTGAAGAATTGATGTTTGGGATGATTTCAGTGCAGTGTTGAAAATAAGAAAACAAAGGCCAGGGCCATTTGGGGCCATGTTCTAATCTTTAGGGGCCCTCGCCATTTTTCATGGGCCCCGAACAAATTAACCTCAATTTTAATTTTTCTGCATTTTAATAGAAAAAGGGATGTTTGGTAGGATTCACTTGTTAATAAATCATAAAATATTGGTTGAGCAAAGTTAGAGCAAAATAATAAATGAAACTCTAAACTTGCAAAAACATGACCGACACACACTCGTTGTTGTTTTGTTAAATTATGAAATGGTTGCACTTCGTCACAAACATGTGGTTTGCAGTAGTGTATCTTCCCTCCCCTTTCACCAGTGAAAATTCCACTTAAAGCAATAGGAATAGCCATGATAGCATTGGTGCCTCCAACTTAGTTAGTCCCAGCCCCGGCCCCCCTTGCCCACAATAATGTTTTTACCTAGTCGTGTGCGAAGCACGGCTCGGTCTTGTTTTGTGCGATTCTTATATCATGCGGGCAGACGCCATTGATATATTCCTTCTCTCGATTTCCTTTCTTTTTTATATCATGCGGTGGCAAGCCGCATGATAGACTGTCTTCTCTCGATTTCTTCTTCTTATGTTAGCTGGTATAGCAGCTAACATATTGTGGTTTGTCCGTTTCTTCTTCTTTCTGGCAAAAACGCTCCTTTTCGAGGGAGGCAATCACATTACATGTATGAAGTGAAACACAGGTGTAAGGCTGTCACTTTCAAACTCAGGGGAAATAAGTGACAGCATAGTGCCATGCAAAACATAGTGGTCTTGGGTGTGAGAGCCAAATGACCATAAATAGGGTTTTTGGGGGGGACAAATTTGCTATATTTTCTGAACAAGGGGGTCCTTGAGTGAAAATAGGTGTGCCCCGGGCCGACTCCTTAAATGCTACCAATGCTACCTAGTGCTAAACGCATGGGCCGGTTTCAGCCAAATTGGCTTTCAGAAAGAACCACTGACCCATGCCGCAGATAGGGTGTTCACAGTTTGCCAAATGGTCATTTATGCAAATTAAAGGGGCATTCTCTGAAAATGATTAATTCCTTCTTTCATACAAAATCAAAGACTATCATTGCAAAATTCGCTCTCAAGATCCACCAGAACATGCTGCATACGGGGTGTTGTTCACAGAGATTAGGCCAAATGCTACAATTATGCAATTATTAATAGGGCATTCCTTGAAAAATCTATGAATTCCTTCTTCTCTGCAAATAAAGGTATCATCACAAGATACGTTTCACAGGATCACCGGTATAGAGGCCTCCTCGCATATGGGTTGGTGTGCACAGATTAGGATCAATGCCACAAATACCAATTAAAGGGGGCATTCCGTGAAAATTCTATGAATCCATTCTCTTGCAATAAAAAGGCTATCAACAAGAGATTTGCTCACAGGATCCCTGGTAGGGGATTTCATCAAATGGGGTGTCCACAGAGATTTGGCCCAAATGTCACAATTGCCAATAATTAAAGGGGCATTCTTGAAATCTATGAATCCTCCTTATGCAAAATTTAAAGCCTCTCATCATGAGATTTTCTTACAGGATCCCTGGTCTTAAGGACCCGGGGCGTATATGAGCTGTTCACAGATTGGAACAAATGCCACAATTAACAATTAAAGGGGCATCCCTTAAAAATCTACAACTTATTTCTTCTTTTCTCACAGATTTGGCCCAAAAATACTACAATTGCTTGATTAAAGGGGTTATTCTTGATTCCTTCTTTTATTACATTTAAGGATATTATAGTGATTGAAGTTTCAAACCAGATTCACAAGATCCCCCTGGTGGTTGGGGTCACATAATGGGGTGGTCACAGATTTTGTACCAGGTGTCATGATTACACTCAGGACAATAATGTTCAAATTTCGGGAGGAAGTTTCTTTTGATGTTGCAAACATATTGGAGGTTGCCATTCTGGGGTCAGAGGTCATCCACGGGTCTCAAATATAACAAACAATAAGAAAAAAAAATTCTTTTGTCGGAAAAACACAACAGAATGATCAGAGGTCAAATAATGGAGCTGGGGTTAGTGGTCATACAGGGATATAAAATTAGAAACTTTAAAAAAGCTATCCTTCCAGACCCCATTTTTTAAGTCAAGGTTGATCATGTTTGAACACAGATATGGGTCCAAAGTCACCAGCTAACATTCGTGCTCGTTTCGAGCACAGTTCTGTTCTTTCTTTCTTTTCTTTGTACCTTGCTTCAAAAATGCTACTAGTGCCAAACGGCTGGGCGATATTTTTTGTACAAAAATGGTCAGAGAACCACGACCCAAGAAGACAACAGGGGTTGTTTTGTAAATATTTTGACCTTTGCCTCTCGTAGGGGTCAACAGAGGTCAAAAACTAAAAATCTTTTGAGGCCTACTTCTTCTACAATTAAGGTTGCACTACGTACGGAAATTCCACATGGCATCGTCTTTGGTCAGTTATACAGCTTGTACACAGAAAAGATCGGAAATCATAAACATTTCAAACTGGCTGCGCATTATCTAATGAATATGCAAAATTGCTATATCTCAAAATAGATACACATGGATAGGTGATCGATGTTGCCGCAAACAAAAAGTGCGGATAATGTGAGACGAATCACGTGACAGAAATATTGGCCATAGGTCAGTGCAAGCTATGCAAAATGAGCTTAATGGTGAATATGCGATACAAAAAACGCTATAACCCATTAACCAAAGTAGATATTTATGTCAATTGTTCCATGGAGATACCACTGGAAAAGGCTCTATTAATTATGGCCACATTTTGGGATCAAAAGGTCAAAATGGAGTCATCTGGGGTTCAAATATGAAAGAAGCTTAATTGACTTAAATCGCTATGTCATCTTGTAGGCATCAATGAAAAGTTGAAAAAGGAGTCCACAGTGACCTCGCTCTGTGGCCTCGTTAAGGGGTCAAAGGCAAAATACAACCAAAATATCAAAGTTGATTATATTGCTAGAATTACTATGTCATTCTTGTAGGGCTCAAGATTCCCACTCAACGAAGATTGAAATATAGTCTACATGGTAATTGTGTACCAAACTGACCCCATCTGGGAAAACTTGAATTATGGATGATACCACTGTCATTGCAAGTTCTTTGTCTCTTCACATCAACCTGCGGGCCATTAGTATCCTGGAAGTCATTGTTTTTATATTATGTTACTTAGATTAATTATAATATTTATATGCTAATTTATAAGTTTAACTCATTCAAAGTGAAATGAATCATAAACCATTGCTAACTCTTTGGGACCGTAACAAATAGATTGGGGTGTCAAAGGTCACATGGACAGTTGCAAGTAGTAACGCATGATATACCGTGCTTTATAAAGCAACAATCGATGCCTAGTTCTTTCTTTTCTTCTTTCTTTCTTGTACATTGCTTCAAAATGTACTAGTGCCAAACGGCGGGACGATATTGACGAAAATTGGTCAGAAAGAACCACTGACCCAATTACATCGGGGAGTAAATTTTTGCCCTTGACCTTCTCGTAGGGGGTCAATAGAGGTCAAAAATAAAAATCTTTTGAGGCCTATCTAAGATTAGGTGCGCTACGTACGAAAATTCCGCATGAGCATCGTCTTTGGTCATGTATACAGCTGTACCACCAGAATAATATTGGAACTCATTAACATTCAAAATGGCGGCATTATATAATTAATATGCCAAATTGCTATATCTCAAAATCGATACAACCTGGATAAGTGATGTCTGTGCAAAAGTTGCGCGGATAATGTCGAGACGACTCACGTGACATAATATTGGCCATAGGGGTCACGTGCAAGATATGCAAATGAGGCTACAATTAATATGCCAAAAACGATATAATCATTAACCAAAAGTAGATATATATGTCAAATTTGTTCACAAGAACCACTCGAAAAGGCTCTATTACTTAGTGCAAATTTTGGGATCCAAAAGGTCACAATGGGTATCTAGGGGTCAAAATAAAAGAAGCTTAAGTTGACCTAAAAGAGCTATTTCATCTTGTAGGCATCAATGGAAAAGTGAAAAAGAGTCCACAGTGACTCGCTCTGGGAGCCATCGTTAAGGGGTCAAAGGTCAAAATACACAAAATATCAAAGTTGCTTATATTGCTTGAATACCTCGTTCATATTGTAGGGCTCAAGTTTCCACTCAACGATAGATGGAAAATAATAAGTACTAGCAGAGATTTATATAGCGCCTTATGCTATTGCCTATAAGCGCTTTCACAAAAGGTCGCTGATCACTGTGGCCCAACATACCATAAACCCATTTAGGCATTCATTTCAAGGGATGCAGCAGATCGGGATTAGCGCTTTCCCTATCAGCATACATACATCGAGATAACCATCGCAGCGGGACCAAGCTTCCCAATATCGCATGGGTAAATCGGAAAAACAGCGGTTTTTAATTTCTTGTACAGGGAAATTACAAGATAGCCTGAATCTCACAGGGCTCGAACGCACGACTAACGCATGGATGAGAATACACTGGAGTCGAGCGCGTACTGATGAGCATATTGTCTACATGGTAATTGTGTGCCAAACTGCCCATCTGGGAAAACTTGATTTTGATGATACCACGTCATTGCAAGTCTGTCTATTTCACATCAACCTGACGGGCATAGTATCCTGGAGTCGACTAGTTTTTATATTATGTTCTTGATTAATTTATAATTTTTATATGATAATTTATAAGTTTAAATCATTCAAAGTGAAATAATCATAAACATTGCTAACTCTTTGGGAACTGTAACAATAGATTGGGGTCAAAGGTCACATGGGACAGTGGCAAACTAGAACGCATGATATACCCGGCTTTAAGCACAATTCGATTGCCTAGGTCTTTCTTACAAGACGGCTGTCAGCAATCGTGTTTGTTTGGATGGGTTTCTTTAGTAGCTGTATAGCCAGCTAACATATTGTGGTTGTAAAGTTCTTCTTCTTTCTGGCAAACGCTCCTTTTCCGAGGGAGTCAATCACATATGAAGTGGAACACAGTTGTAAGGCTACCACTTTCGAACTCAGGGGAAATCAGTGACAGCTTAAGTACAAATGCAAAATTAGTGGTCTTTGGGTGAGAGCCAAATTATTGACCATAAATAGGGTTTTGTGGGTGAAAAATTGTTTGCAGTTATTTTCTGAACATGGGGGTGGGGGTCTTTGAGTGAAAATAGTAGTGCCTCCGGGCCAACTCCTTAAATTCTACCAGTGCGATCTAGTGCTAGACGCATGGGCCGATTTCAGCCAAAATTTGGTTAAAGAAACCACTGACCCATGCATCACATAAAGGGTGTTAACAGTTTGGGATCAATGGGCATGTATGCCGATTAAAGAGGGCATCCATGAAAATTTATGAATTCCTTCTTCTCCATAACATACCAAAAGACAATCATTGCAAGATTCGCTCTCAAGATCCATCAGTACATGCTGCATACGGGGTGTTCACAGATTAGGCCCAAATGCTACAATTATCAATTAAAGGGGCATTCCTTGAAAATCTATTAAATCCTTCTTCTCCCTCAAATTTAAAGGCTATCATCACGAGATTCGTTCACAGGATTCCCTGGTATAGAGGCTGATTATGGGTGTTCTCAGATTTAACAAATACCACAATTACCAATTAAAGGGGCATTCCTTGAAAATCTATGAATCCATTCTTCTCTCGCAAATTAAAGGCTATCATCACGAGATTCGCTCACAGGATCCCCTGGTAGGGGCTTCATTAAATGGGGTGTTCACAGATTTGGCCCGTATGCCACAATTAATAATTAAAGGGGCATTCCTTGAAAATCTTTGAATTCCTTCTTCTCTCGCTAATTAAAATCTATCATCACGATATTCGCTCACAGGATCCCCTGGTAGGAGTTTCATCATGTAAGGTGTTCATAGATTTGGCCCAAATGCCACAATTACCAATTAAAGGAGCATTCTTTGAAAATCTATGAATTCCTTCTTCTGCAAATTGAAGGCTATCATCACGAGATTTGCTCACAGGATTCCCTGGTAGGGGGCTTGATATGGGATGTTCACAGATTTGGACCAAATGCCACAATTACCAATTAAAGGGGCATTCCTCGAAAATCTATGAATTATTTCTTCTTCTCATGAGGTGTCCACCGATTTGGCCCAAATGCTACAATTGCTGATTAAAGGGGTATTCTTGAATTCCTTCTATAAATTAAAGGTTATTATCATGTGATTGAAGTTTTCAAACAAGATTCACCAGATCCCCTGGTAGGGGTCACATAATGGGGTGTTTACAGATTGGAGCCAGGTGTCATGATTACACACAGGACAATAATGATCAAATTTCAGGGAAAGGTTCGTTTTGATGTGGCAAACATGTTGGAGGTCGCCATTCTGAGGTCAGAGGCCATCCACAGGTCAAATATAAGAAATTTCTTTTGGTCTGGAAAACACAACAGAAATCATCATTTTAAGATCAGAGGTCATCCAGAGGTCAAATAATGGAGCTGGGGTTAGTGGTCATCCAGGGGATAAAATTATGAAACTTTAGTTTGGGATCAATGGTCATGTATGCCAATTAAAGGGGCATTCTCTGAAAATTGATTAATTCCTTCTTCTCATACAAATCAAAGACTATCATTACCAGATTCGCTCTCAAGATCCACCAGTACATGCTGCATATGGGGTGTTCACAGATTAGGCGCAAATGCTACAATTATCAATTAAAGGGGCATTCTTTGAAAATCTTTGAATTCCTTCTCCCGCAAATTAAAGGTTATCATCACGAGATTCGTTCACAGGATCCCCTGGTATAGAGGCTGCATATGGGGTGTTCACAGATTAGGATCAAATGCCACAATTATCAATTAAAGGGGCATTCCTTGAAAATCTACGAATCCATTCTCTCGCAAATTAAAGGCTATCATCATGAGATTCGCTCACAGGATCCCCTGGTAGGGGCTTCATCAAATGGGGTGTTCACAGATTTGGCCCAAATGCCACAATTACCAATTAAAGGGGTATTCCTTGAAAATCTATGAATTCCTCCTTCTGCAAATTAAAGGCTATCATCATGAGATTTTCTCACAGGATCCCCTAGTAGGGGGCTTGATATGGGCTGTTCACAGATTTGGACCAAATGCCACACTTACCAATTAAAGGAGCATTCCTCGAAAATCTATGAATTATTTCTTCTTACAGATTTGGCCCAAATACTACCATTGCTGATTAAAGGGGTATTCTTGAATTCCTT
>JAMKCH010032648.1:0-16889 GCA_023653785.1 Ophioderma brevispina
GTAAATGGTGTGAGGGGAACAATAATGATGAAATTCATGGATATTTTGGGAATTTGACTGCTGAAACTAGTGTAACAGTCTGCAAGTCTGTTGAGGGACAAATGTGTGTACAAAGCTCTAATGTGGAGGGATAATTTACCCATCCCCTATTCCCTACTGCCTCCAAGATGCCAGGGAGGTATATGATGAAGAAATCAGTGTTCAACAAAGAGCAATAAAGGAAAGGATGGTTGTGTTCAAAGGCCTCAGTTTACTTTCAACAAGGGTGTTTTTATAGTTCTACCTTCTACTGAAACATGTAGTAAATCTGAGACAACAAGACTGTTTAGAATTGAATTTCCCAATGCTACATGTATTTATTGGTAATTGCGACATTATAAAGTTATAAATTATGTTATATCACAAGAAGCAGCACGTTATACCTGCTTTTTATTTTAATTTTCAATAAAGAATGTCTTGATGGTGATTTTCAATGCCAACTTTGTTGATATCAGGATAGCCGAAACTGGCCCAACAGGTTCAAGTTCAAGTTCAAGTTCAGTTTATTCAACATAACATATCGAACGTGACAGAAATGTATAATACAGTATATTATATAATAATACATAAAAAAATCAATTGCAGACTGTAATAAGATGAACTGGTGAGGGATATGATATGCTAGGACCAGTAATGGACAACCCGATAGGGCTTATGGTTATTGCTGGCCCTGTAATACATACAAGTCAAATATACTCAATATTACAAAAATGATACAAGTGAGGGGTGATATATAATATTACATAGGTAAATATACATAACAAAGAACAGAGACAAACAAACAAAAACAAACAATATATCTAAGCTAAACAAACACTTGACGGGAATACGGGATACGGGAATTTGGACAAGAGGGACAGACTTTTCAACATGTCTTGCAGCTGAGTTATGTAATAAAATTACATAATGAGGAAGCAGAGATAGAAGAGGTTTTTCAACTGTCTCAGATAATTAGCCATAACTCCTGAACCAGACCCCCAAATTACACCAACTAAAATCTCATGAAAACTGGAACACTCCTAAAAAGAATCAATAAAACTCCAGTTGAGATGAACTTAAATTGTTGGCCAAAAAAATAATCTTTGATTGTATAGTTTTTTTTTTTTTTTGGACAGTCTGTAAACCTCCGAAACTTTCTCGGTAGGTGGTGTACACCGATCAAGTGTAATTTGCGAGAATTTGTATCCTTAAAAATCTCCTCCTGTCATTTTATAAAGCAAAATATGTCTGGGCTACAGAGTATAGGAGGTAACTAGTCATCTCTATATATATATATTAATCTGTCTGTCTATCTGGCCGCCCTTATTCATGGCGATCACAGGTCGTACAGCCTTCAAATTTGGTATGCGGGTGTATACCCGGTCTGCAAAAATTATCCCAGGATGACCTTGATCGGTTTAGTCTGTAGTAGGGATCGTTCACTATTTACGAGGGAGGGGGCTATGAGGATTTCAAGATTAACTCTGCAAATGTCACCCCAAGATAGATGTTATAATATTCGGGTTTATAAACGGACTCTTGAGATTTGCTTTGTGAACACAGTAAATGATCGGTTTATTCATTTAGCTGGTTAGTAGAAGAAGTGCCGAGTGAGGGTTTGCGCTGTGATAGGCGATGGAAGTGGTGCCACGTTGTATATTGTTTAACATTTAGGGCCTACTACATCCCTTCCTTTTATTTGAAAGGTGTAGTTTGTAGTTAGGCTTTCAATATTTGTAGGTAGATCAAGAGTTAGAATTGTATAAACTAAAATCCAATGTGAGATCTTGTAAATAATGTCAAAAAACTTCAAATACCGTACAACAGTTTTGTGTGGTTACTTATTAGGACTGGTCCAACTGTTCTTTGTTAAACCTGTATGCATACTTCAACTTAAGTGGTGTCATAGTATGAGGTAAGATGGTGGTCTACATGACGATGTGGACGCTGTTGTTGAGGAATAATCACCTGTTCTGGTTCTTCAACTTCATCGAGGTCAGAATCCTAAATCGCACGTACGCTTATTTACTGCTCCAAGTTGTGTTTTTTCAGTTGAGGCCACATTTCTTGTCATGCGATGACTCTGATGTCAGACTGTTCCACATGACGTTTGTGTCTGCATTAAGACCTTTTGATGTTGTTAGCCTTCTCATCATTTCGGTGAATGATCTCAATCTAGTTGTTCTCTATCCAATGTATAGGTTGTAGCTGATTTTTTGGGAATGGTGTACGCATACTACGAGATAAAGGCTTCAGCTGGGCCTACTGTTGTGGATATATGAGGAGTTGTTCTGAAGCTGCGAACAAATTTCAGAGTTCTTGAGCCAAAGGTCTACCTTCAGCTTGTGTCGTGCGAACGCTGTCTGATGCTCCTCATAAATCTTTCTACTTCACCATTGGCCTCAAGCCATCTGGAGATAATTCTGTGGTGGTAGAAGAAGTTTGAGGTACTCTGCAAACTTTGCAAATTCTTCTGACTGAAATGGAGAGATACCATTGTCCGACTCACCACTTCGGTATTCCATGCTCAGATCAGAACAAGATTGAAGTGGAATTGTGGCATTGTGGACTGTAGACGTTACGATTCTATAGCTGGAATCATGGAGTACAGTAGTAATCCATGACGACAAGAATGTGGTGTCCTGATGGAAACGGTCCACAAAAATCAACGCTCACTCCGTTGCCAAGGGTAGTCTGCAATTCAGTCATTTGGAGAGGCTCTCTGCTAAGTTTTATGGTGAGGCTTGGCAGGCGCTAGGAGAGGAATCCTTTACAAGATTGATCTGCTTTTTACATGATCTGGGGAAAGGGGAAACCATGCTTTACTGCGAAGCAATGCTTTAGTTTTTGTGATACATTGGTGTCCCTGATGAGATAGATGAGCTAGATCGATAACCGTATCTTGCAGGCTGTTGGGAATGTACAATGCAGCTTCCTGATCAAATCGATGTTATCAGTTGTGGACAGTTATCTCTCTCTCATTGACCAAAGGTTGATTGGTGTTGTCTTTGATCTTGTGCCCATTGGTTTGTGTTGTTGTAACCACTATACCACATCTTGTAGTGCTTTGTCTTTCTCTGGGTCTTTGTTTTATGAGGTCAACGGGTCATTGCTTGGGTGTTGCAGTTGTTCGCGATGAAGTTACATCTTCATGATGCGGAAGCGTCTTCTCTGGTAGGTTTCCTGAGTTGGGCGTCGTGACATGAATTCGGAGGGGTTGTTTTCTTTTTTTCCCGGTTTGTAGCGATACAATGTCAAACGGTTGACATCTTCAGTAACCAACTAGTATTTGCTTGAGGCTTTGAGGTTGCTTTGTTAAAGATGGGCTCAATGGTTTGTGGTCAGTGTAGACTGTGCATTTGTGTCTAAGAACCGTACATTCTAAAACGTTACAGCGATGGCTAAAGCTTCACCTCTAATCTGCTGTATCTCTGCTCTGTGGGCGACAGTGATCTACTTGCGTAACAACATAGCCTATGTATATTTGTCAGGCTGTGTAAAAGTGGCGCCCAATCCCAATGGACTTGCGCAACCCAAAGTCAGCGGGTTTTTTTCTGCGGAGAAAGCCATCACTCTGTCGCTAGAAAAAGAGATAGTCATTGAGGGAGTTAGCGCTAGTCTCTGATTTAACCCCATCCAAACGGTACCCTTATATGTGCGTTTCTGAGGGGGGCTTTAGATATTGTTGGAAAGTTGGGATATAAAGCGTTGCAGTCCAAGGAGGCTGCTAATTTCCGCTTTGCACTTTGCGGACGTGGCGCATTTTTGATTGGTTCTACTTTCTTCGGGTCGGTGACCATCATCACGCTGAGACTACCCGAAAAATGCTAGTTTTGGACTTGTTTAGTTCACATTTGGCTTTGTTCAGTGTGAGCCCTTTGTCAAACCAATGTCTGTTGTAGTAATGTCAGCCTTGTGTCATGCTCCATCGTGTGTGTGTGTCCATAGACTAAAATATCATCTGATACATTCAGAACTCCAGGTATGCCCGTCTATCATTGGCGTACGGTGTTTTGGATACCCCGGCTGCACCTATAATGCCGAAATTAGTCGGTGTATCGTTTCAACCCCATGTGTGTGGCGAATTGTTGTTATGTACCGGCATGCTGGTGTAAGCTCAAGCTGGTGGTTGCCGGAACTTAGCAAGATTTAGTTTGAGAAAACTACTGACCTCTGCCATTAATTTCGTCAAATGATTGTATCATGGCTTTCACGTTAAAATGGCAGTATTTGCTGAGCGCATGTCTATACAAAGGACGAATATCATGGGGTCATTTGGGGTTTGGGAAACTACACTAGAGGCGAGAACCATGGAGTGGGGCCTGTTGCTGTTCTATGATGTCATCGTCCTCTATATTCTTCGCGTTTTGCTCAATCTTGTCTCTTAATTGTCATTTTGGGGTGGTACAGATTGGTCTTATGTGAAGTCTATCTTGTTGTATCTTTCAGTTTCCCATTCCATGAAAATATAGTATAATTTTCTCCAGTATGCTATCTTGTTCAGATGTCACCTTGTTGCTTCCGGTTTATCATTTACTTCACCAGGTTCATGTTCTTCATATGTTGTAGAGAACAACAATGGTCTGCTTCACCTTGACTACATACACATCTGCCACGGTAAATCTTTCAGCAGTTTCATAGACTATTACTGCTTTAAACTTGCTTATTAGTGGCAGTGGTTCTTTAGTTTAGTTATGGTTTAAGAGTATGTCAGGTTTCATCAATTGTAATTTGTTTATTTTTTTTTTTGGTTTCTAGATTCCTGTGATTGTCTTGACAAATGTTTTCACCAATCAAGTTTTGGGGACAACCTGTGTGTGACACAAACAGGTGGCGTTTACATTTTCTATTTTCAATTTGTCTTTGATGTTTCGCATCGGGGTGCAGGTACTGTTGGTGTTTGTCGGTCCCTGTATTTGTTTCTGACCTGCCTGTTTCTTGTCCACATTCCCTGTGTGTTTTGTTTTTGGGGGGGGGGGTTCTTTTCCAGATTTCACCTGTGTGTGATTTTTTTGTTTTTTTCAAATTTTCAACCTGGGTGAGTTTCTGTTTTGTTTGTCACATTTCACCCGTGTGGTTTTCTGTGATCAACGGCAAATACATTATTGGCTCACCGCTTTCATCGGTGTGTCCACCATGTGTTTCAGTTTGTTCCACAGATTTCCTTTTCAGATCTCTGTGATCTGCCTTTGTGGTTTTCTAATGTTAATGTTTCATTTTCCACATTTCATGATTTCTTCCTGGTTCTCGTTACTCCTGTGTGTGTAGTAGATGACTTTGGCCCTGGACGACTTGAGCCCTGGACAGCAGCGGGCGAAGTGAGTGATTCAGTTTCTTCACAAGATTTCAAGCCTTGCCTTTTTCAGGGCACTCTCTGTCATGTGGCCAATCAAAAACAACATAAATAGCACTGTTTACTATTGTGCTGGTTCGTAGCCCTCATTAGGCTACCTTTATGTTTGGGTCTTGTTTGGACTAGAACCAGAGAACTGCATCTTGTTCAACCTGTAATTGTACTTTGTTGAGATCCTGATGACACACCACGAGCTCGTGTTTCTGAAAGTCAAGGGTACGTGCTAGTTCAAGTAGATTTTACAGTGTTCGCTCTTTTTCAAAGGCTAATTTATGAGTGTATTGAACGACATCCGGAAAGGAACTGGGTCTGTATTTCCTGTTGGGTAAGCGAAATCACATACGGACTGATCACTTTCTCATATGGTACAAAAACTGCTCAATGTCCTCAGTGTTCTATTCTTTTGCTGTTTAAAAGAGTATTGACCACACCACATTTATTTGGGTGTGTTGAAACTGGTTAGGCCATACTGCCATTTTGATCCTGTTCATCTGTGCCAGAATCAGGTGAGTGTCAAAAATATCTTGAACTCTTGCCAACCATAGGAGTAGAAAGTGCTCTCTGTCTCATTTTGACGAGATACGATCCTACCATGGCCGAATGGAATTCTTTTGAGCATTTTTTTCCATCGTAGTGACACAAAGAAGAGGTGGTCCTCACACGGCGTCAAAAGCAAGCAACGACGGCCGGCATAGCCATGATCCCGAGCACTGATTACAAGTACGTTGTACAAAAACAATGTCAGACCTGTCCGTTACTAAGTTACTACGGCGGACGACAGTCGTTAGCGACAAATCCGGTCTAGCAGGTTCTTGAAAGTTCCATTCACGTATCAATCGTCGCCATAATAATAATCGGGGTTTTATAAACGATTATTGAGACTTCTTGGTGAACACTGTGTAAATGATCGGTTTATTCATTTAGCTATATAGTAGAAGAAGTGCCGAGTGAGAGGGTTGCCGGTTAGGCGTCGTATGTAAGTGATGAACGTTGTAATAAAACAGTTCAAAAAAAGTAAGTCCCCCCTGACAAATGTGCATTTTTCTCGACAAGTTAGGCTCCTTAACCTGTTACAAAAATGTAAAATGTACACGGAAATGTTACACATTTAATGGGCAAAAGTTGACCTTCTCTCTGAAACGACGTCATTTATTAAATTTGATGACAAATAAAAATGGCACTTTTTTGCACAGGGCTTTAACAGTCGAGAAAATCAAGTTTTAAAGATTTTTTTTTAAATATTCTTTTCCCCTATTACTGAACATCCGATTCCCACATGATAGCTTAGAGTTTCTTCTTTCCATTGGTATCAAATTAAGTGTCAACATTCCCATTATGACGTCACTATGACGTCATAAGTTGAGGAAAGTATAAAAATACTGGCTATAGGGTGGAAAATTGATATTTCGCAATATTTCCGACTCAAAAAATGTAGCACTAAAACTCTCTGAGTATAAAACTAGTCATATCCCATTAAAGAGAGCAAAACCCGTGTGGAAATCGGATATTCCAAACTTTTTTGGTGAAAAAACACATTTTCCCCTATTCTACACTGTGTACTATGGAAATTGACAGTAATGCTGACATGAACTTTATAACGGCAGCCTGACGTAATTCTAGGCATGTTGGTACTCGTTTGGTAGCAATAGAAACAAGATGACCATAGCTATCCATTGGTACCAAAATCAAGTGTCTGTAGTATTCTTGCGTTGTACTAGGCCTGTTGGTACTTCTCCGTTCGGGATTTCTCGATTGTTAAATCCTACGCACGAAAGTGCCACTTTTAATTCGTCATCAAATGTAATAAATTACGCCATTTCAGGGAGAATATTAACTATTGTGTGATTTGTTTTTTTGCATAAAATCATCAAAGTGTGGAACAGTGCAAGTGAACATTCACACCCTTTTGTAACAGGTTCAGGAGCCTAACTTTTCTAGAAAAGTGCACCTTTGTCGGGGGGGGGGGGACTTATTAATTTGAACTGTTTATATGTGTAACTTTTAGGATACTACAGATGTAAAATTACATGACTCCATATTGCCTCGTGAAATTTTACATTCCCCAAACACTGACCTCAACACATGGATAGCATGACCACAAAAATTTCACCACCCCTATATTTTTCCTATCCCCCTTACAAATAATGAACTATTTTAAACCTAACAAGTCAAAATATTATAAGGTAAATTTCTATAATCATTCGTCCACATTGACTGCACTTAATGATATGTTTTGTTAATTACTAAGTAAACTTTGCTTTTTACTTTTAATTACCAACATTCTTAACAAAGTACCATTTTCTTTCTGAAATAACTATAAGAATATGAGTACTTAAATAATCACAGAATTTGACAGCTGAATTTTGAATTCTAAAAACACATTTTGTCTGAACCCACGAACGTGACCGAACTTTATTTGCCTCTACCCATGACAATTTGGATTTAAGGTTATTCATTATAACAAAAAAGTAATACCATATTGGTTACGTTGACAAAACAGCATTGGCTTGAAAAAACAATTTTTCCCTTTTTAGGTCACAATCGTGACCGACGAATGGCCCTATTATAAAAAAAATCGCGAGGAAATGAGAAGTGTACTCGGAGCTATGCAGGTTTAAATACCGCGGGACTGTACAGCTGATACACTCGGAAGCGCAGAGGAGTTAGCAATATTACGTCACGAAAAAAAAACACCCACAGGCCAAACTTCTCCACCCGTTTATCAGCAAGTCGAGCATTTGTGTCATAAGTGATGACATAAAAACGCTTATTTCAGACATATCTGGGCATTAAAAAAAAGAACAATTTGGTAATCATTTGCTCAAAAAAAAACATACGTGCAATTAAGAGGATCCTGAATTTTGTTGGCTTTTTATGGAGATTAGGAAAACTATACATTTTTTGAAAGCTTATGGTTCACCGAATAAGAAAATTAATGTTGGCATTTTTTAAATCCCTCTATGGCGGCCATTTTGGAATTCAAAATGGCCGCCAATTTTGTGCTCATATCTGGGTCTCTGAGACTAGTAGAAGCATGATTCTTGTGTCTATACCCATGTTTTAAGGGTCAAGGAATCCAATAAGCTCATTGATAACAACATCAGATCATTTGGTTTTGGAGGCCATATTGAATTTCAAAATGGCCGCCAAATAAAGTCGCTTTTGCCCATATCTCGGTTTCTGAGACTGGTAGAGGCATGATTTCAGTGTTTATATCCATGTTTCCATGGTCTAGGAATTCAATAAGTATTTTGATAACAACATTGGATCACTTGGTTATGGCAGCCATCTTAAATTTCAAAATGGCCGCTATAGCAGTGCAGTATTAACAGACAGTTTGTCTGCAAAAATGTGATAGTTGTACACATTGATATATGTCTGTTACTTGTTTTGCCTGTAGGAACTATTATCTGGTAATTTAGTTTTTTTCCAACAAGCTCAACATTTAAGCTGGTGGTCAATATGGCCACATCATCCAGAAGGTACAATAAAATTGTAATTATAATCTGAGCTATAGGTCTTTGACAATTAGAAAGTCCAATCTGATAATTTTGCTCCGTTAGCATGCTCTCATTTCAATAGAGGGGGGGGGGGGTCATAATTGCCATCGTCAAAGATTTTAAAAATCTCTTAATTGCTATACCTGTTGTATACTTGGTTATATCATCAATAAATGTGGTATACAATAAAAACATAATTTGATATAGTGCCTTATCAAGAAGGTAATGTTAAAACGTTTACAAATTAAAATGAATTTCTGTTTGGCCTAAACACGATAATATGATAGATTTAAGAGTAATGAACATTGAGGTATAACACATGTCATCTAATCTATAGTATAAGAAGCAGTAGCACAATCTAATAAAAAAAAAATGTATACAATGTATACCAATTTAAGAGCATGCTCAACTCTTTGGAAATTGGTGAAATTTCACTGCTCTCTTAAAAGTAATGATGAACCTGGAGTGGCAAAGAGAGATGAGCAAAAAGTTCCAAAGGCTATGAGCTGCATTGCTAAATGC
Source organism: Ophioderma brevispina (assembly GCA_023653785.1). Classification (NCBI taxonomy): domain Eukaryota; kingdom Metazoa; phylum Echinodermata; class Ophiuroidea; order Amphilepidida; family Ophiodermatidae; genus Ophioderma; species Ophioderma brevispina. The sequence continues at coordinate 9,394 of JAMKCH010032648.1, forward strand.
CCTGTCACCCACTGATCTCTTTTGTACGGGGAAGAGTGAGGAGCGTCTTGTTATCTTCAGACCACAAGACAATGGCCTATGAGGAGTATACAAAGAGAGGTATTCGGACAAGTATGATGGCAATTGTCTAAAAATACCCTTGAAGGTAAGAAGTATAAAGTTAGAAACAACATGCTCACTGACAGGTAGCCAATGGAGTAGTTGGTGTCCTTCTGTCTTTCTTTGTTAGAGTATGGCATTGGCCTGTATGCCTTTGACCCTTAAAATCCACGTGGTATTTTTGTTTTTTTTAACATGCTCCAATTCAAGGTGGTATCCAATATGCTTGACCTCCATCCCCCCGGCCCCCTTCTGAGACCTTTAAAACCTAGAAATTGCCGTATATCTGTAATATAAGTAAAAAATATATATTTGGTTATTCAATCCAAAAATCATTAAAGAAAAGAATGAATATAAGATAGTATGGCCTTAGGTATTACAAAACCATATAGGTAGCTTTGTTTTCCTAACATAGAATTCACGGTAGCCACCAATATGGCCACCTTCAAACAACTAAAAACTTATGAATTGTCAGTTATATATTTAGTTTTATCATCATAAAGTTACAGCAGTGTCAACTGAAGTACAGAAATATTGTCTTTATTCTTAATAGAAAATCATATCTGTCATTTTTGTTTCAACATGCTCACATTTCATAATGGCCCCCTTCCGAACCTTTAAAACTAATTGCCACATACCTATCATCCAAGAATTACTAAACAAGTGTAAATTAAAGTATGGTTAGGTATGTCTTTGACCATCAGACTCATTTTTGTTATTTAGTTAACATACTTAAAATCCAAGTTGGCGGCCAAATGGCCACAAAGCAAGATGTTTGAACTTGTAGGTTGTCGTATAATATTATTTGTCACAAATTACAATAATATCTGTTTATTAAAATATGAGATATTATTATTTTGAACATTAAAAGCTTATTTATGACATCTTGATTTTTTTTTTAAAAGTTAGACATGTTTCACATTCAAAATAAAGGTCAATATGGCCACTTCAAGATATTTGAAATATACAGTGAGAGTCAAAATGATTGTTCCCCGATGAAACAAAAAATATAAAAAATATTTGTAATCTTGTTAGAATATTATTATATACTTTATATTAACAGATAATTATTTCTTAATCACCATGTCAAAAATCCCGAGATTCATGCATTTTATTTTCAAGTTATGGCCTCATTTTTAGAGGGCTCCCGAATTGCCGCTTGTACAAATTTAGTACAGTAATCCATATAGTCCACCCAATCTATGAAAAATACTAGGAACACCTGGACAAAATTGCTACAGAAGGTTTTCTTGCTGTAACTGGCAGTAAAAGATCTCCCAAACAACATATCAAAAAGGTAGAAAAAGGGAAGCCTGGCAAGACATGCTAATTTGCATTTATCTTTCGTGGACGTATATGCCCATATTTATACAAAGGCATAGCTCATAAATGCATGTTTAGGGAGATTTACCATTTTTTCTGTTAGTATTTGAACATGTTTTGCATGGCTATGCCTGCAAGGTGGGTAACACTTGCAATTGATATATTAAAAGTGGAAAGTGATGGTCATTATTCAAGATGGCCGCAATTATCCCGCCAAAATTAATTTTGCATTCTAGATGCTTTGCCAGACTGCAATTGGTATGAGGAGATCTTTATTTAGCAAATTATTATCAGAGAGTATTTATTTAAACACATTGGGTCAACTAGTGACACTCCCTATGTGAGGTGATGGGTATATGTTCCTCAAACAGGTGAAAAATAGGGTCCTTTCATATAAAATGTACCCCAAAATACGGGGTCATTCGGTACACAAGCTGAATAAAAATGGGGGTCATCCAGTATGAAACTTAAGGAAGGGGGCCAATGATGTTAAAACCTGAAGTTAAAATAGGACGTGCCTCTTTTCCAGAGTTCAATTTGCCATGAAATTATAAAATTGCTGCCATGAAATTATAAAATTGTGAAAAATGTGCACGAAGGCTGCAAATTTTGAATTTGGATGTTCAAATTCTTTAAAAAAGTGGATAATTTTATGCAAACTTGTGATAAAAGTGTATAGTAGAAAAGAAGAAAATGTGGGTCATTGAGTATGTGAACATTTTAAAAAGGGGGTCATTTGGTAATATCCTGGGTAATAGGTAGGACAGCAGCACAAAAAGGCGGTCAAGCATTATAGACGTCACCAAATTCAGCATTTCACAGACCTTGACTACGCAGCTCTAACAGGGTATGTAAGTAATGAGCTGTGCAAGATCTACTACAAAGCATCATTTTGAGTATGCTGCAGATAAAGTCAGCCTACAGTACATATAAATGCCAAAGAGAAGGAATGGATACATGACCTCAAAGAGGAAGACAATCATCTGCACTACACACGGTATCCAACTCAAAAAGATTAGACCTCAAGTACATCGGTTCCTATGTTGGACAGGAAGAAAGACTGATCGTGGCCTGATCGATCGCTAATCGCATCGTCCCCATACTCCAAAATTTTACCGGGTATGGTCAATATTTTGCTATTTGAAGAAAGCTACTATTTTTGTCATTTACCCTGTGAAATCTTAGGGCTGAAGGATATTTGGTTTGGAAGTTATGAACGAAAATGTACCAAATTTTGGTCGACCGATATCAATTTTACACATATAGGGCTAAGAAAATCATGTTTTCAGCTCTCACATGAAAACGGGTTGAAATATCAGCGTAAAACTCTACAGGTGGGGTTTAGGGGTGAAGACCATTCTATCAAGATGAAAACTTTATTTACATAAATCGGGTCGTCCCCTTTTAATATATTATATAATAACCAAAATATAGGCAAAAATGGCACATAGGTTTTATGCAAATTAGCATGTCTTGCCATGCTTCCTTTTTTCTACCTTTTTGAAAAGAAAACCTTCTGTAGCAGTTTTGTCCAGGTCATACCGTAGATTGAGTGGACTAATAGAAGATGTTCATAGTAAAGAGATATAATAGATCCATAGTAAACATGTTAACAGTGTAACTCACAAACCAGGATCCAGAAAAACGAGATAGGTAAAGAACTTTCTTGTTTGTTGCATCTATTCACCACAGTGAAGCACAACATTATTAATATTTATCATGAACGAACATTGTTCCAAAAAAGTCTGACCTTTTGACCTTTAGCCAACTAAGGTGTATCCCTTAAATTGAAACCTGGTTTTGGTGTGTATTTTTCAATATCTTTTGTTTGCCTTAGTTAATAGTTAAAAACGAGTTCATTCCAAACCTTTAAGAATTCTAAACAGTCAAAATATAATTGCACTTGTTGTTGCATTAATCCCAACTTAATAACTGGCCTGTGTTATACTCATTGGGGCATTTATTACCATTTATCGACCAGAGTGTGTAAAGCACACATTAGGTATCCCACTTGAAATTTGCGCTTCAATTACCAAATCAATAGAATCTTGTACAAAGGCAAATCTGAGGATCTTTATTTAAATGAGTGCAGATATTGATTGTCTGAACCAAACAAAATGAAAAAATTCAAAATTCCTGTGAAAGCTTTTTAAACGGACATTTGAAGTATTTACAATTTTAAGAGCTACCCTGCACAGTTTGACAAGAAAAAAAATCAGGATATTTGGGGAAAAATCATTTTGACTCACACTGTACATTGTCATAGCAGTATTATCTGTAATATATTTTTATGAATTTAAATACAAATGTATGACATACGATATTTGTCTTTGACTACTCTGACTATAAGAAACTGTTAGAAAATCATAAACTGATTTTTCGCTTTTGTTAACCCTGCATAAAGTTCAATATGACGGCAAATATGTGCATCTTTCGGGATCTTTAAAACCTGTTAAGTACCATATATTAGTAATGTATTGACCCCATCTCCAGGTTATGCATATTTAACCAAATAAAATGCCAAATGCATACATGACTTTGTAATTCTTAGAGACATATCTCGTACTTTTTTACACTTTACAAATTTGATATATTTTTGAGATCTTTGAAGGTGGCCATTGTGGCTGCCATCTTGAATTTTAAGCATGTTTACAAAGTAAAAATCAGATATGACCTCCGATAGACAAGTTGAAGACATAATGTCACTTACTTAAATTTACTTTTTATCAAAACTTATGGATGTTATAACTAAATATAGAGCGATAATATCTAGCTTTTTAAGAACTTTGAATGCAGCCATACCGGCCGCCAGCTTGAATTACGAGCCTGTTAACGAAGTGTCAGTGTCAGATAATGTCATTGTTAAAGACATAATTTCAGATTTAAACTTGTAACCTTTTTATATTTGCAGGGGGACCTGTAGATAGTTCACTACTATGTGTTTCGCATACATTTTATAGGCAAAACGGTTTTACTTGGCAGCCATTGGCAAAATTCAAGATGGCTGCTACGTCCAAATGATCCGTTATTGTTAACAATGTTATATTAGATTACTGGACCCTGAAACATCAGTATAGCCTGGGGGTATAGACACTAGAATGATGAATTTACTAGTATTAGAGACTTGAATGTGGGCAAAAAATTTCTATGTGCTTTAAAAGCCAAGATATAGTATATTATAGGTTCAAAATGGCGGCCATTTTGAAATCCAAGATGGCCGCTGATACGCAATTTTAAAAAAATGCCAACATTGATTTTCTGTTTCTGTGACAGCTAAACTTAAGAAAAATGCTAAAAGTAGCAAATCTCCATAAAAATCCAACAAAAAGGAATATTTGAACATAGTGAACCGAACTATTTAAAACAAAGTTGTAATTTTCTGATGAAGGACGTCGATTTGAGATTAGCTTTTTCGTATACTATGTGGACAAGCAAAAATTATGTAAAAGCAAAAACAGAAAATTGAGGGCGCCGTCTTCGGGAAATCTCTGAGTCAGCCTTTAATGTAACTTGTTATATTTACAGAGCTTCATCGAAATCCCATCATGAGTTTTTAATTCCTTTTGCAGTTTGATTGATTGGAGTAATAAACTTTCGATATTTAAAAAAAAATAGACTGTGAATAGTGAATTATTCTTAGGATTTTGATTGATTGGCTTTATTATAAAATGTTGCAATATCTAAATACAGCAATAATGACCTTTTTGATAGCGTTTTATTCATTATGAAAATTACGATCTATAAATAGTGCATCCTTTGGGTGAAGATTAAAGCAGCTTGAAAATTATTCAGTTGTCGCCGAGATTACATAATTCTTAAAATGGCCATGATTGCTTAGTTTTACCAGGATTTTGTTTGTTTGTTGTTTGTTAGCCTCCATTTTGTGATTAACACTTAAGTGCCCAAGCTAAAAAAACTTCCGTTAGTGCCCAAGGGGGGGGGGGGGTTCCTAGGGACCCAACCCAGATAACCACTTTCCCGTGGGAGTTTGATCATGACACTAACACAAATAAATGGGGGTCACGTAGGAACCACATACCCACAATAAAAATGAAAAATCCGACCTTTGACCTATGACCTATGGCCAATTGAAATTGTCACTCTTCGAAAAAGAGTGGTTCGCACATTTCCATCCTCAGCAACTCGAATATAAGGTTTTGAACCAAAATAATTGATTATATCTACTCTAGAATAACCAATTAAATAATCATTGCAAAATATAGCCAAATTTATACCATCTTGTATTTTTCTCATAAACTTCAAAATCGCCTCAGTTTTTCCATAGACTTACACAGTTAAGAGCACGGCCATGACAAAATTAAAATTGATGCTATCAGCATATAAAAGGTTATTTGATTTAAGTATATATTATTAATTATTAATTAAATTGCCTCTTTTAAAGATTTAATACTTTACTTTTTAATTAGTCAAAATATCTGGATTTTTCACTTCCGTTAGTGCCAAGTGGGGGTGGGTTCCTTACGGACCCAACCTTATTATTCTAATGAAGCCGGCGGCAGATTATTTTTTTTTGTATCAGGAGAAGCGTGTTCATAAATCAGACAAATCGATTGCGGAACCGAGGAAATCGCAAAAAAAATCAAATGTTGGGTACTGTATGGACCCCCCCCCGGGCAATTAAGTGTGAACCATAAGATTTTATTCTCAAATTTTTATTTCTAACGGGATAAAGTACTTTGGTTATAATGGCCAGATCGTATTCAGATAGATATAACCAGGAGACAAGCCTAACAGGTTTTAAATTACCAATTCGAATTTTGGTTACTATATCCAGGTAATAGCCTATGACACACTAGAAAATCAAGAGGGCTGAATTCCGTGAACATTCACACAGACCCCCACCTCTGTGAGGCCCCGATGAATTTCGTAACATTAATTTCCTAAAAAAACGTTGGATATGCTAAACGGAGAGCAAGTGTATAGCGAACTCATTTTGCCCACTAATCAAAATGGGGGTGACTTATAAACAAAGACCCAAGACCAAAGACCACGACCCCCTCAAACTTAAAAACAAAGACCCCCTCAACTATAAAACAAGACCCGCCTCAAAATATAAAACAAAAGGACCCACCTAACTATAAAAACAACGGACCCCCCTCAACTATAAAACAAAGACCACTCAAATATAAAACAAAGACCCCCTCAACTAGAAGCAAATGACCCCCTCAACTTATAAACAAAGACCCTACTATAAAACAAAAGGACCCTCAACTATAAAACAAAGACCCCCTCAACTATAGAACAAAGACCCACCTAACTATATAACAAAGACCCCTCAACAATAAAACAAAGACCAGCCTAACTATACAACAAGACCCCCTCAATATAAAACAAAGACCCCCTCAACTATAAAACACTGACCCCCTCAACTATAAAACAAAGACACTATCAACTATTAAACAAAGACCCCCGCAACGATAAAACAAAAGGACCCACCTAATATAAACAAAGACCCCATCAACCATAAAACAAAAGGACCCCCTCAACTATAAAACAAAGACCCCTCAACTATAAAACAAAGAACCCCCTCAACTATAAAACAAACACCCCCTCAACTATAAAACAAAGACCCACCTAACTATAAAACAAAGCCCTCAACTATAAAACAAAGACCCCTAGCGATAAAAAAAAAGAACCACCTAACTATAAAAAAAGACCCCCTCAACTATTAAAAACAAAGACCCCTAATATAAACCAAAGACCCCCTCAACTGTAAACAAATACCCCTCAACTATAGAACACAGACCCACCTAACATAAAAAAGGACCCCCTCAACTATAAAACAAAGACCAAAAGAAAACAAACAGATTTTAAAAAAAAAGGACCCCCTCAACTATAAAACAAAGACCCCTCAACTATAAAACCAAAGACCCCCTCAACTATAAAACACAGACCCTCTCAACTATAAAACAAAGACCAACCGAACTTAAAACCAAAGACCCCCTCAACCATAAAACAAACACCCCCTCAACTATAAAAACAACCACCCCTCAACTATAAAACAAACACCCCCTCAACTATAAAACAAACACCCCCTCAACTATAAAAACAAC